>JABUQX010104368.1:32500-38413 GCA_015478945.1 Trachelipus rathkii | reverse complement strand
TTCGTATGTACAAATAATATAATATATACCTAATAACTCAATATACCTCTCATTCAAGGCTGATAGAATATCGAATATATATATTATATATATACTATATATAGTTATAATATATATATAATATATATATATTATATTAAATAATTATATATTAATATATAATATTATATATAATAATATTAATAATATATAATATATATTAATTAATATATATATATTAATATATGTGTGTGTTGTGGAGTAGTAGTATGTAGTGATGCTGTGAGTTATGATGGTTGATCTATTGTTATACAGTTCACATGTGAGTTATTAATAATTATGACATTAATATTTAAAAAATTATATTTTAGGAATGACTTGTAAAGAGAAATGTTACTATATATATATAAATTGAAACAAGTATACAGTTATCCTTTAATCAGTCACCCAACCGCATTTACTTACTTTGTTAATATAATTATAAATGCCTCCCCTTACTACTAATGTCAATATATATATTAATCATTATACTTAGGTGAGCGATTCAGTGTATTTAATGTTTATCCAAAATTCTCTACTTTCTTAGAGATTGTAGAACCCTTGTTTTATTCATTATACCTAGCTTAGAGACCCGTGTTCCGTTCTCCCTGGCATTTTTTATTATAGGAAAGTGTGTACTTCAAATCCGTAGTGTGACCATGTCAAGTCATCGTTCTTTGAACTTGAAACATAAGAGGTGACATGTTCGCTCATATTTTCCCAATATATTATAATTTACTATAGTTATGATTGTATTGAGAGCTAATTTGTATCTTATTTCATGGATCCCTTGGAAATGCGATGAAAAATATCTTTTATTATATATACAGACAGTGACGCGCTTGATGTTGAATATATCTTTCATTTCAGTCTGAAAATAAAAGTAGGAAAGGAATAATGAATATCATTAAATTATAATTATTTAGTTGTATTGTATGTATGTATTAATAAAGGAGTTTTTTGAAAAAATGTAAACTATTCGTTTTTATCACAATAATTGGCCAGATGATTATCACCTATATATATATAGATATTACTAAAAATAAATATAATATATAGACATATTTAATTTATCTTTAATTATTCTGGAAAAATGTTAGATTATAATATAATATATATATATATAGATAGCGTGGGTATAGGAAATAATAAGCCAAAAAATATAACCTATATGCTAAGCTTTTATTGTGACTGAATATATCGTATATATATAGAAGCGTCATTCGGGGTTGTTTTTGATAGTTATTTAGTTCTACTCTAGATTATGATACGGTTATATATATCTATTACTTTCAAATTATAATATTTCCCATATCATATAATACTATATTACTACCATAGTTATATACTTATAATTTGGTAGTCACTATAATTTTTTTCGTTAAATCATAAACTGTTATCTATATATATATATATATATATTAGATTTTATTCTTAATATTAATGCAGCATCATAGATAATTAATATATATTATCTATATTATAATATTATATAAGATATATATTAATATATTTCGTTATATCTAAGTAAATAACTACTATAAATATAATATTATATTATATATTTTATTTATCGAGCAAGATATCCTTATATTAAAGAATACTCACGCCATATATCTAAATATTGCTTTCTCACCGTGTACAATACTATTAATATTATCTCTTATTAATTATTATCCAATTTAGTATATATATTATTGGGTATTTTTCAAGATTACTTCTTCACGGCTTATTATTATTTAAGTTACATTAGACAGCCTTCACAATCCCACTCACAGCAATTTACATTATCTATGACAGTAATTATTATTCATCTGTTAGCTGACTGTTATTATATTTTTCCATTCACCGTTATTATTATTATTATTAATTTTAAAATATATCTTCAAATTATTTAATTTAATATTTTATCTATAATTAATTATTATTATTTTAATTAATTGACTTTTATTAATTTTGTAATATTTAGGTGTGTCCAAATATAATTTTGTAGTTTTATTTATTCAATTATTATTTATTTATCTAATTTATTATTGTTATAAAATTCTCAACCACCACGTAGTAGTAGTAGTAATTAGTTAGTTAGTCTCGAGTTGTTTTTTTTTATAGAATAGATTCGACGATGAGCACTAATGTTTAGTAGTAGTAGCTCAAGATAATACAAGATAGTAAACTCACAAGATAAAAATTGTAATATGTATAATTGGATGCATTTGGTTGGTCACCGATATTATGTGGAATACCATTCGCGCATTGCCGAATATAACTAATCGTATAAGTGAACCTGAATTCACTATATATATATGAAGTTATCCTGGATGGTGAGCAACTGGAACAAGTTTAAATACTTAGGATATATGTTGGATGTAAAGGGAACGGATGATGCAGAGTGTAGAAGGAAGTTGAGAATGGTAAGAAGGTGGCTGGAGTAACTAAATCTTTGGTGAATGTAAAGGGACTAAGTCTTGAGAGCGCTAGGGTTTTACATGAGGGCATGTTGTTACCTGTGTTAATGTATAGTAGTGAAACTATGGTCTGTAATAAGGGGTACAGATCTAACGTACAATGTGTGCAGATGGACAATCTTACTGTGTGTTACGTGTGAGAAGAATTGATAAAATGAAAAATGAACGCATTAATGAGTTGTGTAGTTTGAAGAAAGGAGTAAATAAGAGAATAAATAAAAGTACATTGAGATGGTTTGGTCAAATGGAAAGGATGGGTGATAGTCGGATGGTTAAGCTGATGTATAGTGGTGAATGTGCTAGGAAATCGACCGTTTTTGGGACCCGAAGAAAAAGTGAATTTAGTCAGTAAAGGAATGCCTGAAAGAGAAGAATGTGAGTTCGGCAGAAGCGAGAAGAAAGGTGCATAATAGGAGTGAATGGAGAGGTTTTGTGGACAAAGGCATGAACCCTACATTGACGGGATGCCATAGTGAGGGTCCGTCGTGGTCGCGGTGAAGTTCTCTCTCTCTTTCTCTCTCTCTCTCTCTCTCTCTCTCTCTCTCTCTCTCTCTCTCTTCTCTCTCTCTCTCCTCCTTCTCTTCTCTTCTCTCTCTCACTCCCTCACTCCCTCTCTCTATATATATATATATATATATATTATGATATATATAATATATATAATTATAAATATATATATCTATATATAGTATATATTATATTATATAATATATACTACTATGATATAATTATATACTTATAATATATACATTTTATATATATATATTATATATATATATATATATTATATTATTATATATATATATAATATATATATCTATATTATATATAATCATATATACTAATATAGATATATATATATACATATATTTAAATTATATTCTATATATTATATATCTATATAGTATATATATTATATATATATATAATATATATATAATAATAATATATATATATATGTATATATATATATATATAATATATATAAGTATATATATATATAATATGATCTTATGATATATATATATATATATATATACATATATTATATATATATATATATATAGTATATATAGTATATATAAATATATAATATATATATATATAATATATATATATATATATATATATATATATATATATATATATATTAATTATGTAATATATATATATATATATATTTATATATATATAATATATATATTATATATATATATATATTTATATATATTATATATTATATATATATATATAATGTATAATATAATATATACTATTAGTATATATTATTAATATTATATTATATTATGTATAATATTATATATTATATATATACTATATATCTATATATATATATATAATATATATATATATATATATATATATTATAATATATAATATATATATATATAAAATATTTATATGTTATATATTATTATATATATATATATATATAGTTATATAATATATATATATATATATATATATATATATATATATACATATATATATATAGTATATATATATATATGATATATTATATATATATATATATATATATATATATTTAAATATATTATTATATATTATATATAATACTATATTTATATATAATCTATAATATATCTATAATTATATATATATAGTATATAGTATATATATATGGTATATAATATATATATAATATAATATACTATATTACTATATATTTTTTTTTTATATATTACAATATATATACGTATTATTATATATATATTATAATGTTATAATATATATATATACTATAGTTATGTATATTATATATATATATATATATATGTATATATATATAGGTATTTTTTATTTTAATTAATAAATATATATACATAAAATATTATAATAGTATTTTTTTTTTTATATATAATATATATAATAGTATATAATATAGTATATATATATATATATATATATATATATAATATTCTATTAATAAACTAGATTTTTTAAATATTCTATATATATTTAGATATATATATATATATATATATTATATATATATATATATATATATATAATTTAAATATATCATATATAGAATAATATATATATATTAAAACATAAATATATCTTATACATATATATTTTATATATATATATATTAATATATATATATATTATATATCTAATAATAATATAATATATATATATATATATTTTAAATACTATATGTACATATAAAATGTAGACCTTTTGCTAATTATTTATTCCCTTTGGAGTGAGAAAATGAAAAAGTTCAAAGAAATTTAAAACATTTTCGAAAATAAATCGTTCCGAATTTCAAGAATTTTTTTGCTACGTAAATAAAAAAAGAAGAAAAGGGAAAAAAAATAATAAAAAAAAATAATTATAACAGTAGTAGTCTTGTATTGTTTAAAATCTTTAAATTGACATATTTCATTTGTTTTTTTTTTTTTTTTTTTTTTTTTTTTTTTTTTTTTTTTTTTTTTTTTTTTTTTTTTTTTTTTCATTTATATTTTATACTTATTTTACTTTTTTCATTGTTCATTTTGTTTTGATTTTTCATTTTAACATTTCAATGGAGTATATTAAAGTTAAGTTTAGAATAGTTTTTTATAGGGTATTCATATGTGCGTTTGAAACGCAGCGTTTCTGAAGCGACGCAAATGCAAGCTGAATAAGATCAGTGTGTATTACACTGCTCTATAAATATGAGAGGTCTTAAATGCAACTACTTATCTTATTCACTCTGACGTTTGGCTTTGGTGTCAGAAACGCAAGCGCTTTTATATCGCTTGTATAGAAGTGCTCTATGCTTTACAATGTTTTTTAAAATGGATTTACAAATTTTTAAGTAATACTTCTCTCTCTCTTCTCTCTCTCTCTCTCTCTCTCTTCACTCTCTCGTCTCTCTTCTCTCTCTCTCTTCTCTTCTCTCTCCTCTCCTCTCTCTCTCGTCCTCTCTCTCTCTAATCTCTCTTCTCTAAGGTTAAAGATGAATGAGCGTATGTTACTATAGCCGGAAGGAGAGGTCAAAATTAATAGCAATAGATGAATAATTTATACCAAGGCAGGATTGCACTCTCATAAGGCAAAGTTTGGAGGAGACCATTGAACGGGATATTTCAAATCATTTTTCTATTTCGTTAGTGTATAACTCGGGAGAATCGCAGAAATTACACTTGTAATGAATCGGATATGGGCGGATTTATAGAAGTAATAGGCTTAGAGACAGTCTAAAGAGTGGAATATAGAGGAAAGGGTTTGATCTCAACAGTTCAGGCTTTATCGAAGTTTCATCAAACGTTTTCAGCTTAGGCAAAGTTTGATCAAACAGTTCAGCTTTAAGCAGAAGTTTGATCAAACAGTTATGTGGTTAAGAAAGAGAATTGTCGTAGGTGAATTTAAAACCAAAATTTTGCAGGAGGGAAAG
>JABUQX010104368.1:22500-27500 GCA_015478945.1 Trachelipus rathkii | reverse complement strand
TATATATATATATAATATATATATATATATATATATATATATATATATATATATAATATATATATATATATTAATTAATGCGAAATATTTTCCTCCTTCGTCAGCGATGCTATCGATCCAAATCCGATGTACAACTGGTCACTAACTTCCGCCCGAAACGGCCCCTCTCTCTTCTTCTTCATGCAGGAAGCGAGAACGCCACAGAATTAAGCTTGCAGAAGCTTATAAACATTATCTGAAGAGAAACAATACCATTGTTACATTTAATGATGTCACGAATTACTTGGGGTATAATATATAATATATATATATATATATGAGGAGAAACCCGAAGCTACCAAGATATGCTAAGCTGCCATTTCCATCTAAACGCACTCATATACCCATATACCCCAAGTGCGCGCACTCTACATAAGCGGGCCATCCCAATTTCCCGCGCCACTTATATTCATCAAGACACTGTCTAACCCAGCCACTTCTAATCCGCATCATCTCAGTCTGGTAGACCCTTCTCCCATACGCAAGCTTAATATCCTTCGATCATGCACAAATCATCCGCATATAATAGGTAGGGCACCCTCCACTCATCTCCATTCTCCATCATGTCTAACACCATTTCCAGCCATCCCTATCTCGAATCTTTTCATAACCCCATTCATATACAAATGAATAACCAAGGAGACATAACACAACCCTGTCTCACTCCCCTATTAATCCTAAACCAATCACAATTGACACCATTTATTCTTACACACGCTTCACTATTCTCAAACATACTTTGATTCCATTCAGGAAGCCTACACCAACACCATATATCACTAAACACCTGCCATTTAACGCTTTCCCTATTAATTCTATCTACGCCTGTTGGCAAATCCATAAACCTAAATACAAATTATTCTTCTCCTCCCTCATTTTCTCTGATCATTTGTTTCATGTAAAGATTTGATCCACACATCCGTCTACCACTCCTAAACCCTCCTTGTTCTTCACCAATCAGTCCTTCAGTCGCTCGACTCGACGCACTCTTTTCGACCAAAATACCAGCATATACCTTTCTCATACCAACACCTCATAAGAGTACTACTTTCTTCACTATAAAAGTGTTTCTACAATTCGTCAGTTTCTTCCCTTACCCCTTATATAAGGGTACTATTACCGCTCTCCTTCAATCCCTTTGGAACTTTACCCTCTATAAACGCTTTATTACACAACGTCAAATCCCAGTCAGATCACCCATCTCGCTCCTGTTCTTGATCATTTTCATACAAGTAATATTTAATATTTACATCTATACCTGCAGAATACCATTCTTCACTTTTTCACTCTACCCATTACCTCCTTACTAATAACCTCAACCCCAAAATACAATACCTATTCCTTTCTGCACCATCAAACCCACACACATTCACTATCACCTCTTCATTACTGTTAATATTGTGCAGATTTTCGAAGTGTTCTTTCCACACTCCCCTCACATCCATTTCATCAGTTACAAAAGCACCATCCCTATTCATTATTCTAAGCAGATTCCCTTTATCTTCATTCTTAACCTTTCGCGCTTCCTTCCAGAAGAGCTTCCTATTCCCTTGTAAGTCCCCATTCATCCTCCTTCCAAACTGTTCATTTACCTCTTGTTTTCTCCTACGTATACACCTTTTAGTATTTCTTTTTTCCTCCTTATATAATTCCAAGCATCTTTCTTTTGAGACTTCATCATTTGCTTTTAGTACATTTAACCACGCTTCTTTTTTACCTTTAACCGCTTTCATCACCTCTTCATTCCACCATTCACTGTTAACATTCTTACTGCCTACTTTAGCACATCCACATACTTCCTTTGCACTACTAACAATTGCTTCCTTCATTTGCCCCCAGATTTGTTCAGTATATAATTTATAAAATATTTATTTTCGTTTCAAAATTTTTTGTTTTTTTTATATAAATTTATAAAATTTAATATTTAGGATAACATGCCTTGAATTTTAACATTTCAAGTTGTATTGTAGTGTGTACAGGAGTCATTGACTGATTGAAAGGGAATTCAAATTTAAAAAGCTTCCAGAACATTTACTGATTAATTCTCTAATTTTCAGACCAAATTTTTGCTATCGATTGGTGGCAAAGATGCAAGAACGTTGATAACTAATATGCTTCGTCGACTTTTATTGGATAAAGTTGCAGAACTGTATTCATTAACCGGGAAGTCATTCAAAAATTCCCTTAAAAAACCATTCATCTCCACAGAAGTTTGTAAAATAATTTTCAGTAAGTAATATTTTGTATATTTAAAAGGATATTTATGTGAATAGCAAATTAAAAATCATTTGTTGATTAATTTTGCAGTGCTTATAAAAGCTTTCTAAAATTATAGAAATTTTAATTAAATTCAAAAGATAAATTTTAATAACTTCAAAAATATTTTATACACCACTTCTTTAATTTCTCTGGTAACCATGATGGTTATCTTAATTTTATTTATTTGATTTAATTTTTCCCTTAACCTCATTTCTCATAAGTGAACTATGATTAAACCTGAATGTTGCCAAGTAGACAATAGTCAAATTTTTTTTTTTTAATAAAAAAATTAGTGTAATATATAAACTTTTATAAACAAGAATAATTTAACTTTCTGATCATTAAATTTATGGTATTACTGTTTTTTTCCATTGCTTCACGAAAATTTTTCCTGATACAACTGAGGAAATTGGTGAGGCATTTTTTAAAGAATGACAAGTGTTGATTAAATAAGCTAAATGTTGTAGGAAAAGTGTTGTAGTAATTATTGTAAACTTATATCTGAATGGTTATTAATAAAATAACTTACTTAAATCTCTTCTCTTCCTATAATCTGACCGATATGGGACTTCATACAAGTCCTGAACAGTGAATAGTAGAGATTATTATAATGACTAGAGTATAAACTCTGCTGATAAAATGTCCTAACATTAAATTTTTATATTGTGTATAATGAGTAAATGATAATAAGACCCAATTAAAAATCTTAATGTTCTTAAGTTCCATCATTATTTAAAGGCTGTATGACATAATTATAAAAGCTTTTCTATTAATTGTCCTAGAGTAAATGATGTAATTTTTATTCTTTATGTATATTACTCATTATCGTTCGTTATCGGCTTTGTTTTGCCAGATCATAAAAATTAACTCTGAAATATCTTCAAACGTATGTAGAGCTCGTCGTATAGATCAAATATGTGATGAATGCAATTTGATTAATATATTAATAAATGATCAATCTCCTTCATAATACCATTTTATAACTATTTAAATTATTCTATTCTAAATGCTTGCTCTACTTTTCATGTTTATTACTTTCTCAGAGAGAAAAGCATACCACAAGAGTTATATTGATCAGCTCATATTATGAAGAATTTAAGATCAGATATGTCTTTTTTTTTTATATACACTCTCCATCTCTCCAAAATAAATTTACCAAATCTCTAATAATAAATTTTTTACTCTGAATTACCATTAAAATCAATAATATATTTGACACTGTATCATTAGTGTTTACATAAAATTTTTTTTTTAACTAAAATTGGATTGCTGCAACCTTTGTGTTCCATCCGTTGCATTTCGTACGTAACGAAATATATTAATAAAGTCGACAAATAATAATGATATATACATTGTAAGTTCTGCTTTTTGATATAGGTAAAGTTATATATTCTCTCTCCTTGTCAATATTATTTATTCCATATTTTTCGGTCGAGGAATTAAATTTGATTTAAATTTATATGCTTAATACACTGAAATTAGTGGATTACGTCTCTCTCAGTTGCGCAATTCTGATCATAGTCAAGTCTTATTGATATTAGAAATATTGATATTTGGTGACCGGTGCTGCTAAGTTTCTCGACGCACAGACGCGTGCGAGGCGAGCAGATCTGAGGAAGCAGGAACAAGAGCTTTTGATATGTATATGATAATTATACTACTATTTGAAGGCGTGATGGGCTGATTCTGTTATCTGCTCTCCAAGAGTCTGCATGCTACTTACCTAAAAACAGTCACTATCATCTACTCTCTCCAATGCTCTAAATACTGCATTATGACATAATTTCTAAAATCACTAAATATTTATAAATACACAGATAAGACAATTTATACTCTGGATATCTTAAATGAAGCACCAATTTTCACCAATGTTTATTTTATTAAATTAATTTTTTATATCCATTTATTTTTATTTAAAAGGAATATTTTATTATTTTATGTATAAACATAATTATTTGTATTTTCTATATGATCTTAACACTCGATATAGGATTTGCAATCTATGTGTAGCATTGAAAGTTAATTCGTGAGTATAATTAATATTCTATATTTTTAAAAAATGACTATAAAGCTCCTAAAATAATAATTTTCTGTCTAGTTAATGAGCGTGATTAATATTTATATCATTCTAAGTATATATATATACCCAATATCTGTAAATTATCTGCATCGTTATCTATCCATCCTAATTCCATACTTGATAAAGATATACCAGATCAATCTTATATAGCTGTATAATATATATATACCTAATAATATTTATTTTATATTATATTTATTTATATTATATATATTATTATTTATTATATATAATTATTATTATATATTATATATTATTATTATAATTGATTTATATATTATTATAATTATTAATTTTTAGTATAATTATTATAATTATATATATATATAATTATTATAATTATATATGCTGCAAGGGTAGTACCATGAGCCTGTGAGTGATCAGTGGAGAAAGAATCATTTTCCTCGTTTCCTTGTCCTGAAAATCCCTCTCAATCATTTATTTCTTCATTTAGAGAGCTGATATCTTCTCAGTGAATTCTCTATAGAATCTGTCCATCTATGTTAAGGTCTTTTTCCTCGATTTTGGTTTTCCTATCCTTCAATTTTTCATTTTCCTGCATCCTCTCCAAGGGCCCAGATCATAGCAACCTAGTAAAATCTATCTTGTTAATAAAATTATA
>JABUQX010104368.1:0-5000 GCA_015478945.1 Trachelipus rathkii | reverse complement strand
CAAAATAGATAAAATTTTGTGGAAAACAGGGTAATATTTGAAGAGACACTAACACCCCTACAGCTATATTCGACAGATATGGATAATTACAACTAAAAAGAAGATTGAGTAGAATCCAAAGGGCAGAGATAAAATTTCTGAGGGTTATAGCTGAAAAACAAGGATGAAATAGGTTGAGAAATAAAAGATTCAGAATATATAAATAAGAGTGAACCCTATTATAATTTTATTAACAAGATAGATTTTTACTAGGTTGCTATGATGAGGGCACTTGGAGAGGATGCAGGAAAATGAAAAAGTGGAGGATAGGAAAACCAAAATCGAGGAAAAAGACCTTAACATAGATGGACAGATTCTATAGAGAATTCACTGAGAAGATATTAGCTCCTTAAATGAAGAAATAAATGATTGAGAGGGATTTTCAGGACAAGGAAAAGTGGAAAATGATTCTTTCTCCACTGATCACTCACAGGCTCATGGTACTACCCTTGCAGCATATATATATATAATATATATATATCATATATAAATATATATATATATATATATATATATATATAATATTATATATATATATATATATATATATATATATATATTAATATATATATAATATATAAATATATATATATATATATATATTTAATGAAAACTATAATAGTGTAATAGCGAAATTATTTTTAGGTTTATAGTCATTTTAAAATTATACGATTAACTTCATGCTCATTCCTAACATCTTAGACAATAGAAAATACAAATAATTGTTTGAAAATAATAATAATAATAATAATGTTTAAAAATTGTGCTTATTCAAGTACAAGTGAAATTGTAATTAATTTAATATTTTATTTTAGAAAATTATCAATAATTTTAATGCAAAATGAATGTAGTTTAGGTAAGCAGCATCAGTTGGAGAGAGAATCAGAATCGCACAAGCTTTCATTAATCATTATCATCATCAAAAGCCTCTTGGTTCTCCAGAACTGTGAGTGAGGTGCGCAAAGAGCACCGGAAACAAAACAATCTGGTACATGACTATGATCAGAATTCAAGAAGCTTTCATAATTTCATTAATAGCTATAAAATATTTCCACGAAATAAATATTTAAAAAAAGGAATAAACTTTACCTTTCAAAACATACATAAACGTTTTTTGTCCTTAAATATTCGTTAATCCACCATGTATAAAATAAAACAGAAACATGTCAAGTATAAAGTAAAAAAATTTATTATTTAGAGCATTTCGTAAATTATTTTGGTGATTACTTTGGTGGAGTGAAAAAAAAAAAAATATCGATTTATTTATCTTGGGTGCTCATCTTCTGTTGGTGCTTTTCTTCTCTGAAAATATAAAAGGAAAGAGAAGCTTAGAAGATAATTTAAAATGTTATATATAGGACACATTAATTAAATCAGTTCTTCATCATTTTGACTATCACAGACTAGTTAAATATCAGGTAATTTTTTATGATCTGGCAAAACAAAACGTACAAGAAAATATATTTCAAGAACATATATCAACATTTATTTGGAAATAAAACATTTATTATGTCATACACTGTAAATAATGATGAATAGATAAATATATTAAGTTCTTACTCCCTTTTAACAATTAAATTAATGTTTGGCTGCAAATTTGTTAAAGCAGAGCAAGGAGGTGGACCTACAGACCAGTCATATATATCTTCATTCACTGTGGGCCTGTATCAGTCCCATAACTAGTGGTTGAAGAAAATTTAAATAATTTGTAATATAATATCAGGATATATTTACCTTCTACATTTCCTAACTTTTGCTTGATTTAGCCATTCTTTTAAAAAATGCCTCACCATTTCCTCAGTTGTTTCTGGAAAAATTTTTCGTGAAGCAACTGGAAAAAAACAGTATATACATAAATGTTTATGATCAGAAAGTTAAAATTATTCTTGGTTTATAAAAGTTTAATATTACACTAATTTTTTATTTTAAAAAAAAAATTGACTGTGTTGAATAAAATATACCGTATTATTATATCATAGTTCACTTATGAGAAATGAGGTTAAGGGAAAAATTAAATCAAATAAATAAAATTAAGATAAACATCATGGTTACAGAGCAAATTAAAGAGTGGTGTATAAAACATTTTTGAAGTTATTAAAATTTATCTTTTGAATTTAATTAAAATTTCTATAATTTTAGAAAGCTTTTATAAGCACTGCAAAATTAATCAACAAATGATTTTTAATTTGCTATTCACATAAATATCCTTTTAAATATACAAAATATTACTTACTGAAAATTATTTTACAAACTTCTGTGGAGATGAATGGTTTTTTAAGGGAATTTTTGAATGACTTCCCGGTTAATGAATACAGTTCTGCAACTTTATCCAATAAAAGTCGACGAAGCATATTAGTTATCAACGTTCTTGCATCTTTGCCACCAATCGATAGCAAAAATTTGGTCTGAAAATTAGAGAATTAATCAGTAAATGTTCTGGAAGCTTTTTAAATTTGAATTCACTTTCAATCAGTCAATGACTCCTGTACACACTACAAAACAACTTGAAATGTTAAAATTCAAGGCATGTTATCCTAAATATTAAATTTTATAAATTTATATAAAAAAAACAAAAAATTTTGAAACGAAAATAAATATTTTATAAATTATATAAATAAATATTAAATTATAAAAATAAATATAAATATTTACCAGTTCTTTCCGATTGTCTACACTCTCTCTTAACTTTTCATTAAACAGAATAAAATTCTCTTCACTGTCAAAAGGTAGGGATTTTATTAAACAAGAAAACTCATCATCACAATTCGATGAATTCGAATTTAAATAAGTGTCGTGAGCTACAAAGAATCTACTTTCTTTTCCAATCGATTCAAAGAAGCATTCATATCAACAATCATTGAAATTAAATGAACTATCTGAATTTCATTTTTTTTGGTGCCGACATCTGAAAAATATATTGACGCAATTATTAAAAAATAATTTATTGGAAAATAAAATTCATCCTCAGAAAATAAATGGGAAAAGAATACTATATTCTTACCTGATGTTGAAGGATGGTTAGTTACAGTATGAGCATTTAATTCAGATTTTCGATCACGTCTCTGAACATTTGAAGCTGTGGATGAACAAGGCTGTGGAGAACGTTCTTCATTACAAGGGCTATTAACACCATTTAATTCTGCCGATGGTGGAAGTGGATATGGAATTTCTAAACTCCTCTTTTGTGAAGTTGGGGCTTCTTCTTCATCTGATTCTCCAAGGAGAGTAAATGTGCGCCGCTTCCTTTTTCTGGATTGCATTTCTTCTTCATCTGATTCCAAATGTGAGGTGTCCTCTGATTTCCTAAGATGTAGCCGAGCATCTGCATAGGACTCTGAAATGTTTCATTAAGAAAACCAATAAGAATTAGCCAAAAAAATATTAAAATATAATAGCACTGACTTTGCAATACATAACAAATAGCAAAATTTTGTTACATTCAATATGGAACTTAAAAAAAAAAATAATATAGAAATTTCAAAATTTAATATTTTATATAAAAAATTGTAAGCAATTTCAAAAATCTTTTTAATCTTTAGAAATTCAAATTACAAATTCATATAATTAGATAAATATATAGTGCTGTGTTTCAACTTGCATTATTATTTTTAAATAATAAAATAATACAGTATATATATATATATTTTTTTTGCATTTGATTAATTAACCGTCTGAAAATATAAATTGCAATAATAATAATATTTACTTAATTTTATTCTTTCTTGAACCCTCATGTACCACATTTTTAATTAAAATTTGACCATTTACTCACCATATTCCTGCATAATTTCAATTGGGCATGTAAGCCAATTTTTCTCAGGCATCACTTGCTTTTTAAGGAGTTTGTCCTTTATCTCCTCTGAAGTCACATTTGGGTAAAAGCAAAATCTTTTGCTTTGATGCACCCACTTTAGAGCAACAATGCCTGTAGCATCATCTTCTGCAATAAACTTCACAATAGCAAAGTTTTTAATCTTTGCGAGTGTCATCTATAATTATATATATATATATATATATATATATATATATATATATATATATATATATATATATTATATATATAAATATATATATATGTGGTGTGTGTGTGTGTGTGTGTGTGTGTGTGGTGTGTTTGTTGACCGTAACTCTAGCCATGAGCTTGGCATGGATTGCTGGAATAACTCTAGCCATGAACTTGGATGGATGCTGGATAATCTGGCCTAATATTTTTTGCTCCAGTTGGAGCCTGGATATCTAGCCAGTAAGAGAAGTCTTCCTGTTTATAATTTTATCCTAACTTTCAAATTGCCTAAGATGCTAAATAAGATGCTTCTTAAGTTTCCTAAATTTAAGATGCTTAATGGCTAATAGAATTGGTAAAAGGTATGCTTTATTTGTAATGATAAGTACTGTATGTTATTACATGAACTAGGAAAACTAATGAGATTGGTAATAGGTATGCTTATATTTATTTATCGTGATAAGGTACTGTATGTTTAATGAACTTGGAAACAGGTAATTAGCATGCTGATAAGATATGTTTATAATATGAACTTGGTAATTTTGCCAAGTTACCTGAATACCATTAACTGTGAAATAGCTTATGTGTCATGAGAGACTGGAGCACATGCAGAAGCACTTTCTCAAACTTCTCTTCAATGCACTTAATTTGAGAAAAATTATATTCGTCAGTTTTTTGTATATCAAGAATTGCAAATTCATATCTCATATGATATACTTTTAATATCAATTAGATTATTAAGGGGCAGTATTGTTTTACACATACTTATATATAGGCTATGTTTTGAGAACAATAACCGATAGGATTATGGGACCATTGGCTTAGCCATACCTTAAAGCCAATAAAACTGAATAGACTAGTTTTTTAAATATTATTCATTTATATTAGGTGTCTAAAGAATAAAAATTTCGATTCATTTAAAAACCAGATTATATAATATAATATATAATATTATATA
>JABUQX010104366.1:20000-22500 GCA_015478945.1 Trachelipus rathkii | reverse complement strand
TTATTATTGATTATATATATTATATTATTATTATTATTATTATTATATTATTATTAGTAATTATATTATTATTATTATTATTATTATTATATTATTATTATCTATTATTATTATGATAATTATTATTATATTATTATTTATTATTTATTATTTTTAGTATTAGTGTTAATAAAATGTCTTAATTATATTATTACTATTATGTTATTATTATTATTATTATTATTATTATTATTATTATTATTATTATTATTATTATTATTATTATTATTATTATTATTATTATTATTATTATTATTATTATTATTATATTATTTTATTATATTATATTATAATATACTATATTATTATTATTATTATTATATTCTTTTTTTATTATTATTATTATTATTATTATTATTATTATTATTATTATTATTATTATTATTATTATTATTATTATTATTATTATTTTATTTTTTTATGTGTTATGAGTTGCGACGCCATCGAGATGAATGTTTTTTTATCTATGTATTATTGATTCAATTTAAAACAATGTGCTAAGTGCTAATCAATGTGCCCCAACAATCATTTTTATAAGTGTATTTAATGAAAATCAAATAGTGCCACCTAAAAGATTTTAAATATCATTTAGAGACAAATATTCAAAAATTAGCCAATATCAAATTTACAAGTCATCCAAAATGCCTAGCACTAGAAATAACGACTATGGCGCCAGTGCCAGCAACAGCAATATCAACACTGAAGTCAAAAATAACAATGGCAAAACCCCCTGCAATAATAGCACTAATAACAACAACAACAGAAGTGACGTTAATACTAGAATTAAAACAAACTATAATGCTATTAATAAAAACAATGGAAACAAAAACAATAACAATAATGGAAATCAAAAGAGAAACAAAAATAATCATATAATTGGCAACTCTGAAACAGAGGAAGACCAGACAGATCTTTCCCTCGAAAATTTAACCTTAACAGAATCTCAAGAAAATCAAGTCCTTAATATGTCCGACTCTCCAATATCCCTCACACTTCCCTCCCCTTTCCCCAATAGGCAAATAGATTCTCCCGATTATTCTGACCTGCTAGCAACCATAATCGATCTAAAAAGTGAAGTGACATCAATCAAAATTGCTTTTCAGGAATTTAAAGAGTTTAATAAACAAAAAGATAATGATAAAGATAAAGAAATTGCTGAATTGAAACGTAATTTGAACAAATTAGAATCAGAAATGTTATTGTTTTTGTTTCCATTGTTTTTATTAATAGCATTATAGTTTGTTTTAATTCTAGTATTAACGTCACTTCTGTTGTTGTTGTTATTAGTGCTATTATTGCAGGGGGTTTTGCCATTGTTATTTTTGACTTCAGTGTTGATATTGCTGTTGCTGGCACTGGCGCCATAGTCGTTATTTCTAGTGTTAGGCATTTTGGATGACTTGTAAATTTGATATTGGCTAATTTTTGAATATTTGTCTCTAAATGATATTTAAAATCTTTTAGGTGGCACTATTTGATTTTCATTAAATACACTTATAAAAATGATTGTTGGGGCACATTGATTAGCACTTAGCACATTGTTTTAAATTGAACAACACAGGAGAGAAAGGATAACACTTCCACTCTCGATGGCGTCCACTCATATATAATAATAATATAATAATAATAATAATAATAATAATAATAATAATAATAATAATAATAATAATAATAATAATAATAATAATAATAATAATAATAATAATAATAATAATTAATAATAATAATAATAATAATTATAATAATAATTAATAATTATAATTATAATAATATTAATAATAATAATAATTTAATTATAATAATAATAATAATAATAATAATAATAATAATAATAAAAATATTTATATTAAAAATTATAATATAACTATTTTACTTATGAATAAACAGCGTGGAGGAGTCAATTTAGTATAAAAATTTCATAAATAATAATAATATTAATCAATAAAAAAAATATTAATAATAATAATATAAATAAATAATCATAATAATAATAAAATAATAATAATAATAAATAATAATAAATAATAATTAATAATTAATAATAAAAATAATAATAAATAGATAATAATAATAATAATAATAGAAAATAATAACTAATAATAATAATAATAATAATATAATAAAATAATAATAATAATAATAATAATATAATAACAATAGCTATAAAATAACAACAACAACAACAATAATAACAGTTAAAAAAATTATCAATAAATTCAATTACAAACAAAATTACATGATATTTGATAAAAATATAATAATAAAATAATAATAATATAATGATAATATAATAATAATAATAATAATAATTAATAAAATAATAATAATAATAATAATATAATAATAATAAAATAATTAATAATAATAATAATAATAATAATAATAATAATAATAATAATAATAATAATAATAATAATAATGAATACATAATAATAATAATAAAAATTCTGTGAGAATAGCA
>JABUQX010104366.1:10000-12500 GCA_015478945.1 Trachelipus rathkii | reverse complement strand
TATATATATATATATATATATATATATATATATATATATATATATATATATATATATATATATATATATATATATATATATATATATATATATATTTATATATATATATATATATATATATATATATATATATATATATATATATATATATATATACATTATATATATATATATATATATATATATATATATATATATATATATATATATATATATATATATATATATTTTGGGTGAATCTTTTGCTTTTGTTCTAGACACAGAGAAGGTTTTCGATAAACTGTGGCACGAAGTTTTAATTTAATTTAATTTAATTTAATTTAATTTAATTTAATTTAATTTAATTTCTTTGTAACCTTCTTTTAAATTTCGTTCCAGCCTTTTTATGTCTGCTGTTGTGTATATCCATAATTTATATATATATATATATATATATATATATATAACTATATATACATATAGTTATATATATTATTGTTATTATATATATTATATATATATATATATATACATATGTTTCATATATATATATATACATAGAGAAAAATATATAAATAATATACTATATATATATATATATATATATATATATATATATATATATATATATATATATATATATATATATAAATATATATATATATAAAAATAAATATATATATATATATATATATATATTATGTTATATATATTGTTGTATATATATATATATATATATATATATATATATATATATATAATTTAAATAACTTAATTAAACTAAATAATTATATTTACTAAACTTATTATTAATTAGGTAATAATTAGGATTATTAACTAACTTTAAAAAAATAATAATTATAAAGGCAATGTGTCTAAAAAAATAAAAAATAAATAAAAGAATTTCAAAAAAATCAAAAAAATCCCCAACCCCGTTCAAGAGTATTAAAGCTACCAGTTCGAGTGTGAAAATATTGTTTCATATTTAAAGTTTTCGAAAGTATAGAGTCGAAGGTCATTTTATCATGATATTTGTTCACATATATTAATTTTCTATATTATTTTTTATGCATAATCATAATGACAAATAATGAGTAAATGACAAATCAATTACTGAAAAGTAGAAAGTTCCGGTTAGTTTTGGCCGGAACTGGAACTTCCAAAAAATAGAGATTACGGCCGGAAGTTCCGGTACATCCTTAATATATATATATATATATATATATATATATATATATATATATATATATATATATATATATATATATATATATATATATATATATATATATATATATATATATATATATATATATATATATATATATATATATATATATATATATATATATATATATATATATATATATATATATATATATATATATATATAATATATATATATATATATATATATATATATATATATATATATATATATATATATAGAGCTATAAAATTATTTTTTCAATACTATTAACACAATGTTCTTTTTAAATTGGCAATTTCAAATTATAAAAAAGATTAAATAATAAATGTATTCCATTAATTTGAAATATATTTAAAAGTTTGAGAAAGATAAATTGTTTGAAGAATTCTTCCCTCTCAAATTTAACTTTGGAGTTAATCAATAAAAAATTTTATTTACTTTTGATAGCAATTTTTAAACTCAAAGAAAAATTTATTAAAGTTATAAATTTTTAATTATTATTTTTTTATTTTGATGTTATTAATTTTTTATAAAATTTAGTTACTAATATTTTTTTTTCATTTATTTATTATGTAAATATATAATTAGGATATTAGTTATATGCTTTTATTTATAGTACCTTTTTCTCTTAGAAAAAGCGATAAAAAACCCGCAGAAAAAAAACAAAACAAAAGGACATGAAAAACAATGATTTTTTAGTTGGTTTAAACCATAAAAAAAAACCATGTTGGTTTAATCCAAATAGGTTAAACCAAACAGTCCTGATATTAGTGAGAATAAGTTTAAAGCACAAGCACTGTTTGTCTAAGAACGTACCTTAATTAAAAAAAAAAAAAAACATCCTTTTTCGGAGAAGATAAAGAAGTTCTTGAAGTTATCTGGCTGCGCCATCTCCATCCCCACAGCCTGCAGAAGGGTTTAGTTGATATCTATAAACCTCTGTCTAATATCCTTGATATTCAAATATATGATAAACTTATTTACAAATTTACAACTAAATTAAAGAGCTTAAAATTTGCGACTGCTCTAAAAGAAACAGATACCTCGATCATTAAACTTTAACAGTAACTGTATTATTCCAAATGTAATTCAGAGCCTTCGTCAGGAGTAAAATTTTTGGAACCGAATATGAGTCAAGTTTTGTCAACTCCTATAATGGAAGTTTTTAAACTCGCTTTAAATCAAATTTTTGCAGTGACTGATTTTTACCTAGAATTATGGATGTGTATAATTTTGTTAGGCATATATAATTAATTGATTGCTCGTTACTCGCATTTTAAGCGCTCATGCGTTAAAATTATAGTACCGAAT
>JABUQX010104365.1:25000-27500 GCA_015478945.1 Trachelipus rathkii | reverse complement strand
ATTATATTTTGTTGATATTGGTTTATGTTTCAAGAGCAATGATCTCTTCAAGGCGCACCATAAACATTTCTTTCTGTTATGACGGGAGAAGCCTTCCTTATAAAGCCAATATCGGGAAGTTTTGCGAAGTGTTCTCCTTAAAATGTTGAAATACTTTTTTACTGGCTTATATTTATGTTGAGATTGTCATGTTGAGGGTATTCGTTTGTGTATCCGATATAAGCGGCGTTACATCCACTTTCAGAACATTGAAATTGGTACACAACGTTACTACCATCCGAAAGCGCTTCACGAGTAGTGAAGCGCTTTCGGATGGTGAGAGTAGTAACGTTGTGTACCGATTTCAATGTTCTGAAAGTGGATGTAACGCCTCTTATATCGGATACACAACGAATACCCTCAACATGAGAATGTCGCAACATAAGTATAACCCGAGCAAAATATTTCAACATTTTAAAGAAGAACACCACAAAAATCCCGATAACAGCATAAAAGAGGGCTTCTCCATCATAACAAGAAAGAAAGATTTTTATGAATTGCGCCTCGGGGAATCATTGCTCTTAAGGAAACATAAACCAGTAATAAACATAAAATATAATGAAATGTCCAATTTTTTAAACATTTTTAAATAACAAAAAGTCAACGTAGGTTAACTTTTCTAACTTTTAAAATTATTAATTTTGTTTATTTATTTTTGTTATTAGTTTAAATAATATTTATATTATCAAAATTGTTAAAATATAAAAAATAAAACTATTCCTTGAAAATGTCCGAAGTGTACGGACGAAAGCTTGGTACTGTTATTAAATCAATAGTTTTATTTTATTCCAGGATAATACTAAAGAAAATTTCTTCTGTAGACAGAAATACATTTAGGAGGCTTGAAAAAGCAACAAAATCATATATTATTATTATTATTATTATTATTATTATTATTATTATTATTATTATTATTATTATTATTATTATTATTATTATTATTATTATTATTATTATTATTATTATTATTATTATTATTATTATTATTATTATTATTATTATTATTACTATTATTATTATTATTATTATTATTATTATTATTATTATTATTATTATTATTATTATTATTATTATTATTATTATTATTATTATTATTATTATTATTATTATTATTATTATTATTATTATTATTATTATTATTATTATTATTACTATTATTATCTACATGCAATTATATAATGCATACTATTTTTTCCAATTATTCGTCTAATTAGGTTGCTCGGTTTTTGTAATATAGCACAGTTCATAATCATCTCCTTCCAATTCGGAGGGTGGGAGCACGACGAGGTCTAGACAAACATTAACGCTTGCAGTGATATTATTATTATTATTATTATTATGATTATTATTATGATTATTATTATTATTATTATTATTATTATTATTATTATTATTATTATTATTATTATTATTATTATTATTATTATTATTATTATTATTATTATTATTATTATTATTATTATTATTATTATTATTATTATTATTATTATTATTATTATTATTATTATTATTATTATTATTATTATTATTATTATTAATATTATATATATATATATATATATATACATATATATATATATATATATATATATATATATATATATATATATATATATATATATATATATATATATATATATATAAATATAAGCAAAAGTCCATTAAAAAAAGATTTTCAATAAATAATCTTCTATTTCAAGTCCGTTATTACAATGAAAAAGCAAAAAAGAAAAGAGCATTTAATAATTTTAAAAGAAACAACGTGAGAGACCTTCCATTATACCCAAGGGTAAGCTTCTCATGTTCTTTAAAACACTGAACAAAGAGTTCTCTTTTGTCCTTTTACTGAATATTAGACATGAAAAAGGCGATAACATCTAAAAAGTATAGTTTAAACTTTGTTTCTTACAAAAAAATAAATTTTCATTGTGAATTTTACAATTAAATTGTTTACTGAAGTTGTTGCAGGTTTTATTTTCTCTCTCTCTCTCTCTCTCTCTCTCTCTCTCTCTCTCTCTCTCTCTCTCTCTCTCTCTCTCTCTTACCAGTATACTGAACTAATGTTATTATTACTATTATTATTATATATATATATTACATATTATTATATTATTATTATTATTATATATATATTATATATATTACATATATATATATATTGGTTATTATTATATATATATATATATTATTATTATATTATTATATTATTATATATTATTATTATTATTGTTATATATTATTAAGTTATTATTATTATTTATATATTATTATATATATTATTATTATATATTATTATTATTATATTATTATTATTATTATTATTATTATATACATATTATTATATATTATATATATATATTACATAAATATATATATATATTTATATATATATATATTATTATTTATATATATATATTATTAAGAATAATTTATATATTACATATACATATATATATATATT
>JABUQX010104365.1:0-5000 GCA_015478945.1 Trachelipus rathkii | reverse complement strand
TTCCTTACGACTCACCCTAAATATATTTTTCATTTTTAGCCTAAAAATAAAACTAATATGAAAAGGCCTTGTTTAACAATAAGATTAAAATAAGTCCAGACTAATATTTCTGAAGTGATAATAGTAGTATCAATACATGTTAAAGAAATATAAATTTTAATAGTAATAAATTAACATGGTTTAGGTTTCTATTAAAAAAAATGTACTTGTAAAAGTTTGGATAAAGATTTTAATGTAAGAACTTCACTTTTATGCAAAGCATAGAGAATTTAAGGCTAAAAAAAAAAACAAAAAACTAGGCTATGTCTATATTGTGTGGGCATATATTGTGAATGACTCAGAATTTAAAGTCAAGTTGAACATACCATTATGTTGGATAATTTTATGACAACCTTTTTATGTGGTTTTAGTACCTGGGTTTCTTTTGTAATCTCTCCTACATTAATCTCCTTAAGAAAATATTTGCCAACTCTCGTGTATAAGTGTGATGCCATAAATTCTGTGATCAGTTAAACATTTTGAATAAATGTCATGATAGTCAAAAACTTCTCAACTTCAGGGAAATTTTATTCAATCCAATCAACAGTGCAGTAATAGATGGATAAGCTCCCCAGAGCAATCCAATCAAATAAAGCAGTTGTTTTGTAAAAAACAATTTTTTCAAATGAATCTGTGAAGCAGAATCAACAAAACGCCAACCAACAATCTAATTTTCAAACAAAACAGGCAGCAACGGCAGCAGAGACCGAAGCGGAGAAGTCCTTTTCTCCTTGTTCCTCATTCGGAGTTTTACGCGTGCCCGATAAAGAAATTGACAATATAAAAAGAATATATAAAGCGGACGAAGAAAAAATATTAAAAGTTCTCGAAGAATTACAAAATTACTTGAATGACGATAATAACAACGACGACGAGAGAATCGCGTGCTGGTTCCCGTATTTCGACAAAGAGCTGTATCGCAACAACGGTTTAAATTTTATTCAGAGTCAATTTACCGCCGTTAGGCAACAAACGAAAAACCCCGAAACCACATGCCTGATTTTCCAAAACAGCTACGTAATGTTCGTCGGGCTGCGAGATAAAATAAACGAGGGCATCGAGGTCGCCCTTCAAAAAATTTCAAACACTATACAAAAGCCCGTGAGAATAGCCCAGAGTAAAATCGTCAACACAGTGATCAAATTTCGAGTCCCTTTTCAAATAAATATTCCCGCGATTCGGAAATACTTTCATTTAAACGACTTTATCTTCGCTTACAACGCGAATAAATTCGTCGGAGTTTTCGTAAAGTTCTTAGTTCCGACTCAATATTTACAGCACGACGAAAAAAAAAAATTAAGTCTCGAAAAAATCATAGAATTTTACGATCGACACCTGCCCGTGAAGCTCGACAATTACCGCGCCATTACGATTTTATTGTTCGATTGCGGAATATGCAGTTTACTGGGTAATCAAAAGGTTCAGGACTGGGAAATCACCTACCAACTCTTTATGGGCTTCTTCATAAATTTTTCGGCGGGGCCTAAAGCTCTCTCGAAAGTCGAAATAACAAAAATTCAAAAACTCTTCGGGTATAAAGATTTGGACTGGTACGGCAAAGTTAACTTTTTTCATCGCTTCGACACGTTCCCCAATTGCGAAGAAATGGATTTCGAGTATTTTAATCACGTCATCAATTCCGCATCCTTTAGAGGCGGGGTTAGCGTAGAAAGAGAGTACGACGACGACGACGACATCGACGACGACGACGACATCAACGACGACGACATCGACGACGACGAAAGAGTAAATTCCTACTTATTGGGGAAGAAAAAATTAAAACCGCGAGATGTAAAAGGACGCTTCGACGAAGTGCGTGGCTTTTTCACGCCTAAAGGAGATAACTGCGCGTTTAGCGATTACCTTAAACGATACCGCAAAAGAAAACGGGAGGGCATTAATAATAATGACGATAAAAGAGTCTTTAGCGTTCATAACGATTGGGGAGATTGTAATAGAAACAAGGTGTTTTTAAACGCCCATTCCATGTTCGACATAATGGAGAGCAAGCATAAGGTTATCAAAGTGAACAGAAATACCATCGGCCGCAACGTCGCCCGTTCTAAAATTCCCGGCGACCCCGAAAATTACGCGTCTTCTTATAGACGAAGGTACCAGGAAAAATTGTCGACGATACATTTGAACCAGCAGCAGGAATGGCAATCCCTCGTAAATTTGGTCATTAAGAGCGGAGAGGGAGAAAGTGACCAGGGAAGCTTTTTCAACAAAAATATCGAAAATAAAAAATTTCTTCCCCTCGAAATCGAAAAGGAAAAATGCTGCTATTGTTAGTACTCGCCTATTATTATAATGATAATATAAATATTTAATTCAACGATTAAACGAAAATAATAATAAAATCCTCGCTCACGTAGCGTTAAAAATGAATTTTACTGGCCTTTTTTTGCTAATCCTTCTCTCCTTTTCCGTTGTATTATTTTTCATTTTTACGAATCGCTTCGTCGCGAAAATAGTCGATAGAGACCCGGTCGTTCTTTACGACGAGACGAAACGGCGAATAAAAAACGAGGGTCGTTTAAAACCTTTAAACCTCAAGCGCGCAATAAGTAAAGTAATAAAACTCAAAAACGCCTCGAATATTACCGTAACTCGCCACTATCCTAACTACACCTTTTTAACAAAGGATGGCAACCCCTTTAATTTGCCTAGAGGCGTTCGAACTCGGGGCATCGATATCACTAAGGATGTCATCTATAAGAAGGGACGGAAAGGGAAGAAAGACGTGCCACCGACTTCCAACGACAGCGCAAAGCTGTCGAAATTAACGACGAAGATCGGAGGAAGCTTGGATAAATTATTAATTCTAAGGAACTATATTTTATCCGACGAAAGCGAAAGCGGGAACGAGTTTTCGAAACTCAAATCAACCGGTGCTACCAAGTGTTGGGATAAACCGACGGAAATCGGTTCAAATGACGCGACCGACTCGGACTGCGTCGTCTTTTGCAAATCGAAAGATGCTTACCTCATAGACAACGTGAAAGGGATCTTCAATAACACCTTACTAGAGGAGTCCAAAAAATATTGTCACGTTTCGCGAAAGGCCTTTTCTTATCCAACGATTCCCGCCCGAGACGATAAGGGCGTGCGGTGCAGCAACGTTGCTGGATTTTTAGTCTACGACGACAGCGAATTAAAGTTCAAATGTCACTGCCGTTATCCGAATTATTTCGGCGGATCCCGGTGCACGACTAACGTGGCTTGCCGATACGATCCGTTCAAATTCAGGTATAATCCCGCGTGGAAGGGCGTTAATTATTTGGTGGACGCGGCCAACGGCGAGCCCATTCTAACGCACGCGGATTTATCGAAAGCCGAGTTCTTTAAAAAATTAGATAAGGCGTCGGTTTCTCAGTACGTCGAAATGATCAACGACCCGAATTTTTTCGCGAGGAATATGTTGCATTGCCGATGTAGGGGGATGGACGTCAACGGTAACTCGATGTTGAAGATTCGTCCTGAGAATCTTCCTTCCCTCTATCACATGAATCCGGGGGGGAAATGTTTTATTAATCCGTGCAAACTAACTCGCGTCGACGATTCGCAGGTGACGTACGACATCGACGAATATACGTGCCATCCGAATTCCTCACAAAATTGCAACGCGCTTTACGGCGACGAATCGACGCCGTTCGCGGGAAGCGCGCCTTTAATCGGTCTACGTCCGAAGAAGAAAGTCGAAGGAAAGCTTTCGAAGACGACGACGACGACGACGGTCTTACCTACGTCGGACTCCGTCAAATGTTATAGGTCATACACTGACGGCCCCGTGTCTTGGATTACGAACCTAAGGAATAACGCCACGAGTATAGTTTCGCCGATAGTTCTACCACCAAACCAAGATCATACGAACGCTACGCGAGCCGTTTTATACCTCCCCGTCGACCAAATTAATTATCCCGCTCCGATGAACTACGGCGGACGCGGCGGCGGCGGTGGCGTCAACGTTAAAGTTCCTTCTATTTACGAGCATTTCGGAGACACTCTTCCGAGCCTAACGTTCGGGCCGATTCCATCGCGAGCGGCTTTTTACGTCCATCCCGTCGAAAACGTTCTGGGAAATTTTACACCTCAAAACCCGATCGATTTCGACCTCCTGATTAATCAGGCGCTAGAAAATTCTAGATTGATCAGCGGTAACGTTATAGGCGGCCACGAAACCTTGATGCATACTCTTTTTAACGATTTTTACGAAAAAAATAAATATCCCGATAATTTAAAAATTAAAAATATGATTAGTCTATTCGAGAAAACGAGGCTTTTCGCGGAGCACACGTCCGTGATGACTAGCACTCGCATTTCAAAGTCAACGTTGTCGACGCCCTTTTCGTCGAGTCGCAACCCTTTCGTCCGAAATCGAAGTCTGTTGTGCTCGGACCAAAAGATGTGGAACAAGAAAGAGGCGAAACTATTCCCGTCGTATACCTCTTTCCTGGGCACCGCCGCTTTTTTCAGGAGGTACCGAAGCTACGCCACTCTCGTGGGTTTGAAAGACGTTGAAAAAAAATTCGATACGCTTCTTTTGGAGAAGATTAATTCAACCGCAGGAAATTTTAATCAGCTCGTGGCCCCCACGTCCCTGTACCACTGGGACCCCTTGGAAAATAACACATACACTACGCTAATAAATAAAATCGACAATAGCGTTAGAATAAAAGAAGACTTCGTCGAGCGAAACTCCTCCTCCTCCTCCTCCTCCATTTGTAAATTAACGAGAGCGTCGAGTATTGAGGACGTGAAGTATAATCAGCTCGTAGATTTTTGGTTCGACGAATCCAAGGTTGATTCTCTCGACATGGGACTCACCTACAATTTTTCTTTGAAAAATATCGACGTATCGAAGTTGCGTATGCGGCCCGTAATTCTTCATAACGCCATCGTCAACACCAACCCTAACATAATCGATGATGCGAAAATGGTTCATTCGTCGACGAACTACT
>JABUQX010104364.1:32500-39465 GCA_015478945.1 Trachelipus rathkii | reverse complement strand
GTGCCGGTACACATTCGAAGTCTGCCGTTCATGTCACTCACGCGTCAACAAACAAATATTTTTACCAAAATTTGGCCAAAATTACTGTGCCCTGATGAGCCGAATGGACGCTTTGTTAGAAAAGTTTGTTAGAAAATAGAAAAGATTTGAACTAGTCTCTGTAAGCAGCAACCTCTGGATCAATCTCCTAAAGACGAGCAATTTTTATTTTCTTTTTGGTTTTTAATTTATTTTTCCGGGATGGTCTGTGTAATTTCTCTTAAAATGAATAGCTTTATTAGGTCACTTTTGCGTGAGTTTACTTGATTGCAATATAGCCTTTCTCTTAGCACAACACACACCACACACACATTTACAAACATACATATATATATATATATATATATATATATATATATTTATATATATATATATATATATATATATATAACTATACTATTATATATTATATATATATATAATATATTATATATATACAGATATATATTATATATATATATATAATATATATATATATATATATATATATTAATATATTTATATATATATATATTATATATATATTATAACTCTATTATTATATAATAAATATTTATTATATTAATATATACTAATATATAATATTATATATAATTATTATATATATTATATTTTATATATATTAGTAATATATATTTATATAATAATATATCACGTAGTATATATATATATTATATCATACTTATCTTTATATTATATATATATACTATATTAGTATTAGACTATTATATTTAATATAATATTATAATATTATATACTATTCTTATACTATATTCTAATAATATATTATATATATCACCGATTATATATATATACTATCACAGCTATATAGTATTACTATATATATTATATATTATTATATATAATTATATATATATACTATATATAATATATATATTAATATATAATAATATATATACATCAATATATTATTATATTATATATACCTATTATTATATTATTATTTATATTATTTATATTATATATAATATATATATATATAATTATTACTTATCTTTTTTTTATTATATATATATATAATATTATATTAGTATATATATATATTACCGTATATATTGATCTTGTAGTACTACATACATCTCCCGTATATGTTACCTAGTTATATTTATGATGGAAAAATAAGTCCCTTTTAGGTGTTTATATTTTTCAAATATGGACAGCTTAAAATATTTATTAATTAACATTACAATTTATTAAAAACTAAATTAAAATCACCAAAAAAATAAAAAAATAAAAACACACGGTTTATGCCTCGAGCTTTCGGTACGCTCGATGTATCTCCGGCATCCCCCACCCCACTCGCCCCCCACCACGCCCACCTAACACACACACATCCCAACCAACTTAACCCCAACCATCCCTATGAGCCACCCCCATCGCAACACCATTCGCCACCACCCCATATTCTTCACATCTTCAGACTTTGAAGCTCGGGCACCTACTTTTTTTTATTTGTGTGATTTTTAATATGGTGGTGTGTGTTTTTAAAAATTATTAACTATCGTATTTTAAAAGATAAATGAAAAAATCATTACCTCAAGGGGGACCTCTTTATTTCATTATATTTATTATATAATGATTTCTATTACCATATAATATATTATATATATTATATAATATTAATATATTATAATATATATATATATCTATTATAATTATATATATATTCTTATATTAATATTCTTTACATCTGACTGAAACTAAACCCATGTAACTTAAAACTTTCAAATCTTTTTTATAAAAAACTATGTAAACAGACAAGAATAAAAATGGGGACGTCTAAGATTAAACTATACTGAAACGGAAGCTTTGGACCCATACACCTGGTTGCAGGAATGATAGTACGGGGGGATCTTTATTCAGGAGTTAAACTATTAAAAGAGGAATAAATCATTTACAAACACCAGGACAGCTTAGTGGCGGATTCGACGCCAAACATTTCTAAAAATTTCTCCACAAAGAGCCCCATTATGTTTTTTTCCTTCATTAAATTATTCCCTAATAAATCAGCGAGGGTTTTATTTCTTTCTGGATTATTTGTGAAATTTTTTTTTATTTTTTATTTAATAATGATTCTGATAAAGTTTTGTATCTTCCTCTACGCAGTTTCTTAAAACATTCTTTTAATAATTAATTCATAATAAGTCTTTTCATTATTTCAATATATGATGACTCCTTCAGTATGCTGGTCGGAGGCGTAGGTGGTTATACAAAAGCAGTAGTTGCGGATCTTCCGCCCAAGACTAATATAACCATATGATACACCACCACGTTTTCTTCCCGAGTTCGTTCGGATTTCACTCCGAAATTTATACAAGCGGATTAGCTTTTTATTAATTATTTTTTTTTTTTTTTTTTTTTTTTTTTACTATTTCAGGCGGAAGGATATTCTCAATAACTTTTCAATCAATTTCTGAAGGAAAAAAGGAAAAAAAAAAAAAATTAACTTGTGAAGTAACTTAAGATCCAGAAATGTTGCCTAAAATAAATTTCAAATTAACAACAACAAAAAATTATTATTTATTATTTTTACTTTACTTTTATTTGTTTTCGGAACATGTTCATATGATCTTTTATTTCTATTTTTATTCTTTTTTTATTGTTTTTATTATTATTATCTGGAACGTATAAGGAATATAAAAGAACTACTCGAAAAATAAAGAAAATATAATTAAAAAGTAGTAAGTGTCAAAAGGCGAGATTGGAAAAAGAACAAACGAGAGTCCTAGCCAGTATGCCAGCGTGAGTGCCATTGCATTGCCTCAACTTTATTAATGTTATCGTTTCGATTTATTGCATAGTATTTCGTCCTAAAGGCATATATGCATCATTTCTTTTTTAAACAGCCATTTCTTCAACTTTTATATACAATAGGAAAACTGCACCCGCCCGCGAGGCGTCGCGGCGCGCGCACACACACACTCATAGTATATATATATATATATTTATACTATAATTACTATATATTATTACATAGTATATAAATATATATATAATATTATACTATATATATATATATATTCATATATATATATTGCTTCAAGAAGGTGATGTTTCGATAGCGGTCAGGACTCGCGATTTTCTCCTCTATGGTTATTGGGCGACCAGGGCTTGGCAACCCGGTCCTTTCCCCTTGCTATGTTTATCTTCGTTAGAATTCTTTTGCTGCCTAGAAGAAGATCCTTCTGGGAGAGCTCTGGGGAGACGAGTTTGAGGCCTTAATTGGAAGATCTATTCTGCTGAAAGGCGAAAACCCTTACCTGAGAGTGTTAACTCGAGGACTGGGATCCGGAACCACTGCGCTGAGAAATAGTTTTTCTAGTGCTCTAGAGTTAAGAGTTTCGGGCCAGAGAAGGTGCTGGACCAACTGACAGGGCGAAAGCCTCTTTTCTGAGGAAGTTTATATATATATATATATATATTATATTTATATATTATATATAGTTTTATAATAATATTTGTATTATATATATATATTACTATTTATATATATATATATATATATATATATATATATATATATAATATATATCCTTGTTAAATAGGCCTAAAAAGAATAAAATAATTTATCATTGGAAGCAATTCCAATATACAAAAAATGCTACTTTATGTATAAAAAATATTTTCTTCTTGATCTCTTAATATTATTATTTGTTAATTGTGAAGCTATGATGAACTCTCTCTAAAGCCAGTTCTGTTCTGTGAGTCTTTCTTCCCCTGTGGAATTGAGAAAGGATCTTTTGAGAATTTTAAAAGTAGAAATGTCTTTCCGAAGTTCACTTGTGTGAGATAGATGCTATAATTCTTAATTAATCCAAATGTGACTATATAGATCAGATTTATTTTAAATATTCGTTAAATTTGTAATACATATCGATGAAATTACTTTACTAAGATTTTTAAGTATGGGCTATGGGTCACGAACTTGATCTCTAACTGGTTTGAAAAAAACATCATTTTACATTAATTGTGACACGCGGCATTCTCACTTCTTCATTAACAGAAAGCAGAAGTTCTCTTGCAACTTACAAAATGATAGAAAAATTTTCTAAGATGTTTGTACAGAAATTGAAAACAAGCATTAAAACATTTTCAATATGATTACTGGCTGTGATGATGTGAAGACTTGAGACTCTACAGGGGGAGATACATAAATGGAAGATTGAAGTGTCAAGATCAATTTTGATTTAAGCATATAACTATTCGCTCCTGATTACAGATTTCAAAGGGTTGAGGTTTTTCAAGCTCCTCTACAGTAAAGCATTAACTTGTTTTAAAAGATTTTATCTACAATCGTGACAATCCATCGTGATTTTCCACCCACTTTGTTTCGCAAATTCTTTTAGTTTTGTCCATTCTGTCTCTGACAAAATCGTTTATTTTTTCTTATTAAAATAATTGTCTGCCTGGTGAACTAATAGTTATAGTTCTTTTCACTGTGCAGTGATCTTTCTAATGTTCCATTAAATACTCCACATGAATGTGAATAGCAACCAACTTACAATTGATGGCTGAATATTTTCGGCAGCTTCAAACTTCTAAATTTTTTTCATGTGGTGTACTATCTTATTGATTTGTTCCTAATCAGAGTTACTATTTATTCAACCTTTCGTTGTACTGGACTCTTCAAACAGATTCTTCTTTTGTCTTTCAACAACCATTTCCCCGGTTTTGGCGGCCAGCACACATGATTTCTTCCTTTCTATTACTATACATTTTTAATTTGTTTTGATTAAAAAATTTTGATCGTAAAAATAATTCCAGGTTGGGGAGGGCTTCAGACCCCCTTGAACCCCTATCTCTAACTATGACCTTTGATATACTATATATATATATATAATTAATATATATATATATATAATATTATTATATATATATATATATTATTATAATATATATATATAATATATATATATATATATAATATATATATATATATAGTAATATATATATATATGGGTGGCGTGTGTGTGTGCGGAACTTTGAAGTTTGCTTCAAATCACGACAATAATTTTGTTTTTTTTCCTTTTTTCAACGTCTACAGCTATTGACGGTTTCCCCGGCGAGTCGAGCGAGTTCCTTTGAGTCCCTTCAAAGAATTCCTTTCGCAGCAGAAATTAGTCTTGACCAAATTCTCAAGAAAGAAATTAAGCCTCTCTTCACACCTCCGGCAAGTACCGTGAAAACATGAATAATAATAATAATAATAATAATAATAATAATAATAATAATAATAATAATAATAATAATAATAATAATAATATTTTTATCGTGGGACCTGGCAGAAGGACCACTTAAACTGTGACCCGACTTTTGAGCTCGAGGAGATGATTATCGAATCAAAGCCTTTGCATAAGAAGAAGAAGAGACTCCTCAAACAAAAAAGCATCAGGGAAAATCAACTCACTCCCGTTCGGAATCATGTAAGCATCATCATTATCATCATCCCCATCATCATTATTATTATTATTATTATTATTATTATTATTATTATTATTATTATTATTATTATTATTATTATTAGTAGTAGTAGTAGTAGTAGTAGTAGTAGTGTAATCCCTATTCCCAAACCTGGGAAACATCTGAAGTTTCAATTTCAAAGACCAATTTCGCTGACCTGTCATACCTGCAAATTAATGGAGAAAATGGTTTCAAGTCGTCTTCTCCCTGTTCTAGAGAGTCGCCAGGCTTTTTCTTCAAACTCCAGTTTGTTTTTCAAAATCGTTTCGATCCAAATCTTTTGTAAAACTGAATCAATGAATGTGCGGGAAGGCCTTTCTCAACGGGGGATGGTTCATGGAGTTCTTTTTTTTTTTTTAACCTTGAAAAAGCTTATGACACAACGTAGAGAACTGGGGTTCTCCTTAAACTCCACTGACTCGGTTTCCAAAGACAGCTCCCTCTCTTATTAAATGCCTTCTGTCAGACAGATCCATCCAGTTTCGGTGCTCTTCTGTTCTATCACGCCACTTTACTCTGAATGAAGGCGTTCCGCAGGTCAATGTTCTAAGTGTATTCTTATTTGCTCTCGGATTCAATGACATCGTTACTTCTATCCTAGCAACGGTCAATTTCTCTCTCTATGCTGATGACCTGGCGCTATATATTGCCGGTGCCAGGCTGCTATTTCTTGAAAGCAACTTCAGCTAGCTATGAGAATATTTTTTTCAATGTGGTAATTCCATGGCTTCCATTTCTCACCCACCAAAACCTCACAATACTATTATTCGGAAAAAAGCGGAGTTAGCAGAACCTGCCACCTATACTTCGCGACACCTAACCTTTAGTGGTTCACCATTCCTGAACTTCACAAGTCAAACTTCTAGATCATTCTAGATGACACCTAACAATATTTGGCCACCGCAATTAAACTCTAAACGACTTGTCATCGCGTGCTTGACCTGTTACGTCACCTCTCCTCAAAATCTTGAGGTGATGTTCGCAATTTCCTATTACGTCTTTACATCGCCCTAATCCGATCGAAGCTGGACTATGGCTGCGTAGCTATACGTCAGGTCCACTCTCCAACTGTACTACACCTGCAGATCCCATCCAAAACGAGGGCGATCGTATCTCCACTGGAGCCTTCCGATTTCGTCCCCGGGTGAGCCTTGAAGTTGAATCCAATGTGATGCCCCTCTCTCTTCGAGGGAATACATCATGTGCACAAGTTTTCGTTTTCAAACCCCAATACCATCTGCTCTAACACCGATTTTGCAAGAGATCTCTCAGAATCCTCCTCACTGGCCATTTGCAAAACAGTTTTATAACATCCTTAACTTTCTCAACATCTCTCTTGAGAAAGGTGTTGCCGTTCTCTTATGATGAAGGGATATAACTTTGGCTACTCCTTGCTCATCATTTGCCTGGTACTGACCTCTTTCCCCAAATCTAATCACCCCGCT
>JABUQX010104364.1:15000-27500 GCA_015478945.1 Trachelipus rathkii | reverse complement strand
TGAATCTCCTAACTTTGATGTTGTATGGCTTAAAATCTTTCTCCCTACTACTACTACTACCATTATCTTGTGTTTCTGCTACTGCCCCCCCCCCCTAATTTCACTTCCTTTTTGAATATCTTACTACTTCTCAAGAGACTGTTACTTCTTCCCATCCAAATGTTTAGGTCCTCTATTTAGCGGATTTCAACCTACACCACAATGAGTGGTTGGGCTCCTTTCATACTGATGCAGGTGGGGAGGAGGCCAAAATATTCAGTATTCTCAACGATCGGAACATTTAATTAAGAAACCTAGACATATCCCTGGTGGACCTAACCAATTCTTGAACACGCTTGACTTGTACTTCACCACTACTTCTTATTGATATAAATACACTATTTTCCTTCCTGGCGGAAACTCTGAACCACAATCTCGTAGCTCTTAATTATAATACTTTTTCTCCAGCAGCTCCATCATGCCCTAAACGTAGTTTCTGGCACTTTAATCGGGCTATTTGGGGGCTTTGCGTCGTTTTTTTGCTAACTATTCTTGGAATGAATCCTGCTCTGACTCGGAGGACGCTTCGGTCCCTGCTGAAAAGATAGGGTCCGTAACCACAGAGGGGATGAGCAGGTTCATTCAATCTTCAACTATATAGTTTTCTCTTCAAAACCCATGGTTCGATGGAGCCTGTTCTCGCGCCATTCAAGAGAGAGACATTGCGCATTGGGCATGGAAAAAACTCGTTCTCCTATCACTCTAACTAATTTCCATTCTGCTCGGAATCGCTGCAGGGATACTATTCGACAGGCTGCGCACACTTTCAAAGAAAGAAAATGCGCCAATCTGCTTGGTTCTCCTACTGGCAAAAATTTCTGGCTTCTTGCCAAAAACATCACTAATAACTTGTAAATCTGCCTTTCCTCCTCCTATTCGCTCTGACGGATCTGTAACTAACTCTCCTACTGAAAAGGCTAATCTTTTCGGAGAGAGAGAGAGAAGAGAGAGAGAGAGAGAAGTGTAAGAGGAGGGGAGAGAGAGAGAGACGAGAGGATTCGAGAGGTACGAGAAGAGCGGGAGAGGAGAGAGAGAGAGAGAGAGAGAAGTAAGAGAGAGAAGATAGAGAAGAGAAAGAGAGAGAGAGAGAGAAGAGAAAAGGAGAGAAGAAGAGAGAGAGAGAAGAGAGAGAGAAGAGAATTACTTAAATAATTTATTTATATATATTATATTATATATATATATATATATAATATATATATATATATATATATATAATATATATATATATATATATATATATATATTATAATATATAATATATATATATAATATATATAAGGTGGCAGAGGGCAGAATATATATATATATATATATATATATATATATATATATATAATATATATAATATATATATATATATATATATATATATTATATATTATATATAATATATATATATATATATATAATATATATGATGTCAATGCCGGCATGCAAAGGCTAAGAGATCTTACGAAGGAAAATCTTTTAAGAACCCCAGTTTGTAGAGTTAGCCTCCTTTTCTTTCTTTTTAGACGAAAATAAGAGAAATTTGAAATAAAATATAATGAAATAGAACCTTAAATTTTACGAACACTAAGATATTTACCTCTGATAGATTTAACTTGAAGAACGTATTTCAACAGGTCGTTCCAAATATATGAAGCATGAGGCATTTTTCCTACTCCACGTCACAAATGTCTTTGAGGACCTGAAGGCCTGATCACTGAGATTGTTTAAAAGGTTGTGTTTGGGTTCGAAGTGATTGGGTTCTATATTAATCACTTTCGTAGAAATGTTTCCAAAAATGTAAAATATACAAAGAGGAGAAGAAAAGAAGTTTGTAAAATAGGTTTTAATCCGAAAAGTAATTACAGAACCGATCCAACAATGGTTCGAAACAAACTTTGTATACAAAGAGCAATCAGGGCACTACAATATGCCTCATATAAAGACAATTAGCAGTAAGAAAGTATTAAACTAATTGAAAGCTACTTAGTCACAACTAGGTGACTGGTTCAACACAAATAACTATTGAATATAAGACAAGACAAAACTGAATTTAGTTAACCAAATAGAATAGCCACAACCATGTGAATGAAACTAACTATATATATTCTAAGTCACAACCTTGCGACTTTTCTTTGTTCCTAACAAGAAGGAATCTTATTTAGTGTAAGTACATTAAACTCGGTCTTTATTACTTGATAATCAATCTTTAGCCACAACCAGGTGACCGGGAATTTACAACAGAAAAGTAGTCAAATCACGGTAAATAATCATTAGTAGGTTAGTATATTAATATATTTTTTATACATTAGACGTTTCTTTTATGTTACTTATTTGTCATTTTAGTTTTTTATTTGTAGTTTATTTCTTTTAACTATTTATTAATCTTTGGCATAATGCTTATCTCATTTCTGTTTTCAATTAAAGCTCCTCTAATGGTCATAGGACGTTTTTCAGCAAACTTTTAAACCCACGAATGAAACCTATATAAGAGAGTTTTACTGAACCCTAAATTTACTTCTATTACAGAACAGTTTATGATATTATTTAACCCACCCCAGCCGATTACGTCCGTAATTTGGATGGGGTTTTCTTAAGCTTTTCCTAAATTCTTTCGAGGTAAGTTATTTGATTACCGTCTTTGGTAATTCTTATTTTTTCTTTTTTGATAGAAAGACAACTGTGAATATACCTTTAATTACTTTTCTTTTATATTTTCAGAATATTATTTGAAGACATTTATACATTATTCGTTTATAATTAAATTCCTATGCTTTATATACTTTAATTGGAGCATTATACTAATCAAATAAAATTATTTTACTATTTTAGATTTATCTTTGATTAATTACCTGACAATTTCCGATGTTATCTTTTTTCCACCACAATATTTCAGGTTTCTTAATAGATCAATTATACGGATGACACGATTAGATTTCTTTCCATTTGTCTCATAACATCATCATATTATCATAATCAAAAACTTATAAACTTATAAAACATATATCACATTCAATACCTATATATCAAATATATTCCTCTGAAACAGACGAAACTTTAGTAGCATCAAATTAATTTATATCATAAGATTTGAATAGTTTCATTTCAAACTTACCACTTTACCTTAACCTTTTAAATTGAAAATTTTATGAAAAAAAACAAGGAGAGACTCTCCTTCACACTCTCCCCCACCAAACTCAAGCCCTCTCCCACACTTTTATTAGAAGGAGTTTACTTAAACTGGGACGAGTTTGCAAATTACAACTAAAAATTTCCTTTAAGAAATCTGTAAGTCAACTTAACTTATATAACGGATACATAGAATATATGTATATATTTTTATTTTTTATGTAGAACTTATCATTATATAGTCACAACAGTGTTATCAGTTAGAACAAAAACTTTACTTATAATAAAGATAGTCACAACAGTGCGACTAGAATTAATTGTGTTACAATCCAATATAACAAGGTTTTATACCTTTGGTACTATGTCTATTTTAAATTGAGTATCTGGCTCAAAATAGAAGTTTTTCCTTTTTTTCTTTTTTCTTATTTTTTTGTCCAAGCAAGGGTGGTTATACATCATATAAAAAATAAAAAAAATGTAATCAACATCCACTGTCATATTTTCTTTAACCATCTCAGGGCATTCTGAGAGCTTTTTACCTGCATAAAAGTTTGCTACCACATTCAACCCATGCTTCCGCCATAACATTCGTTTTTCATTCCAAAAGAGAGAGGCTACTGAAGCTCCCACTATTAACAAAGTCATGCTTAAGAATTAGTAATGAAATTCAGAAGTAAAGACGTGTGCGTGGACAGATATTGTATCGTGGTTTAGCTGCTGTAGAAACAAAATACCAGAATTAGTACATAATTTATATGTGAACGTAACACTTAAAAATCTAAAAAAAAGATCGTAAGTTTTCTTTAGTGAATTAGTAAACCATCATAAGATTTTGTTACATAAAACAAATGTAAATATAGTAAATACATATTAAATATTTTATCACACTTTGGTCAGCTTACAACATATGTACTATACAGTGAATGAATACTTCATCATATAGCATAACTCAGAGTTTCCCTAACCACTGCCATTAAATTTGTAGGTATAGACTATAAGTTGTTAGAACATTGTTACTTTAATTATTGATTTAGTTATTTTGTTTTTTTTTCTATTTTATTTTCATTTTACATTTATTGTATATTTATGTCATTTTTATTGAATATGTAATTAATTTCCATTATTTTAAAATCTATTTAGGCGGATTCTCGTAACTAATCAGCCCTTTATTTCCTTTACTTTAATTCCGAAAAAAACACGGTTGACACTCTCTTTTCCTTTCCCTTTTCCTATACAATCCCTTAACAACAGTTACCTTTAAGTCTACTAATCCTTATTAAATCCGAGCTTATATATTCTAAGGAGAATAGAAATAATAAAGTACAACAAAAACAATAAAGAATATAAAAGGATAATAAGAATAATAAATCACAACACTACACTATCGCACTTCCCGCCGTCACAAAACACAAACTAGAAAAAACTAAACAAAAAACGCAGGTATTCCTCTTCTTATTCCATCTTCCGTTCACAACCCAAATAAACGCCAAGCTGCAAAACCCTTCTTCTTCTTCATCTTCTCCTTCTTCTGCCAAGAAACATTCAACCTTAAAAAAATGAAAATACAAAAAACTCATCAATCTTATACCTTTCTCTCTCCTCTCTTTCTCTTCCCCTGTCGCCCACTTCTAAACACACACACACCAATCACAAACAAACCCACCAAATCAACTCACTACCCAACACACCCACAATGACATCCCAAACACAAAAAACAAAAAACAAACTAACACCTCACACAGGAAAACAAAACAAAAAAACACCCTCAACCCCCAAACACACCTCAACCCACGAACACACCAAACACCCAAACACCTAATATACGGGATAATTCTTCGGTTTCTCTTTTCTTTCGGTCTTCCTATTCTTCTTATTCTCCACCCTACCCTTAAACTCATGTTCTCTAGTCCAGCCTCCCACATCCTTGAAACACCCAGCCACTCTTGTATTACCTTCCGAACCAGTCAACTCAACTTCTCCGTCACTCACCCAACCTTTATTCTTTATACTCTCTCCCTTATAGCCACACTCCTCAAAACTCCTATTGCTTTCCTTTTTCTCTTCTATTCCACTGTCCTCACTTTTCATTCCCATATGTCCTTCCCTTTCGCCACCACCTGTATCACAATCCGCTTCCACAGCCACAGTAGGACCCGTGTCAATTATTTGTAACATTTCCTCGTACTCTTCCCTACTTTTTCTCCCACCATCCACCTCATCCTCTTCAAATACTGACTCCTCACTACTAGTACTCGTTCCCACAGATATCCCTCTCCCCATTCCGACATTTCCTAACCCTTCTCTCTTTGTTGCACAATTAACTATACTTTTACCGATTGACCGATTCCAATCTGTTCACACCACCCATTTCTGACACCTTATACACATCACAAGACCTCCACAAATGTTTATCCGAATAACAAAAATCACACCTCTTCAGATTCCCAAATCTATCCCACCTCCTCCGATAACCAACACCATTATTCCCTGTTTCCAGATATACAGACCTTTCACCGGTTGCTGTACCTACCTCATTCCTCTCCCTCTCCACTAAATACACCCTATTTCTCTTACTCACTATACCATTCTCCCTAGTGCTCCTCACACCCTCCTTACGTTGCTCCCGATTTTCACCAGCAACATCTTTCTCCTTTCTTTCATTGAGCGCATTTTTTGGGCACAAATACGCAAAGTGATATTCAGACCTACATATGATACATTTTCGTACATTTCCAAAAGAATCCTTTGTATTCAATCTTTTTCCATCTTTCCACTCTTCTCTAACCACCATAAACTGGGCTCATCACCCCTAGCCCTTCCCTGACTACTACCATACCATACACCACTTCCTTCCTCCACCTTATACACCTTTTCATCCTTACTTCTTCCAAAACCTTCACAAATATTCACCAGTGCATCCTTAAAAGTTCTAAACTCCCATTCATCTTTCCCGCAATAAGCCAAAACCATTTGCTTCTGACTATCTCTAATATTCGCTCCTTCCAACAAATGCACACATTTCATATCCACACCTAAATCCACTTTTCCAACAACTTTACACTTTTGCTCTACAACTTCATACCTACTCACATACTCCATAATCGACTCGTCATTCTTCCTCTTTATGTAAAAATATTCACACACTCTATCATATCTATCTCTCTGTTTTTCCTTAGCATACTTCTCATCCAAACGTTTCAGAATAACATCCACTCCCTCTTTCTTGCCCAACGACTTCCACTCTATCTTACTCACACACTCGAACGCCTTTCTCCCTAAACACAACAGAATCTCACCAGCTGGTTTCTCGTATTCTGCACCAAACACATCATACCATACATCAACCTGATCTTTCCATACTTCATATTCTTCCGTATCATCTCACCATCAAACCTTGGACACCCACGCCGAACACTTCTCTCCACCATCACAACCCCTTCTTACTACCTCCACTTTCATCATCCTTCTCCATGATAAACAACAAGCCAACTAACTAGACAACAAAAAAACAGCCACACTAACAAACACCAGAGGTCAGTTCTATCGCAACTACGCTCTGCTACCACTGAAAAAAACAGAGGCAGCAAAGAATAGTTCTACAAAAAAAAAAAACCTCACCCACTGTAGATAAATCCCAGAATCCTGAGAATGTCAACTTCTTCTAAACGTAAAATAAACAAAGATATATCCTTTACTTGAATTCCGAAAAAAACACGATTGACACTCTCTTTTTCTTTCCCCTTTCCTTATCCTTTTCCTATACAATCCCTTAACAACAGTTACCCTTAAGTCTACTAATCCTTATTAAATCCGAGCTTATATATTCTAAGGAGAATAGAAATAATAAAGTACAACAAAAACAATAAAGAATATAAAAGGATAATAAGAATAATAAATCACAACACTACACTATCGCACTTCCCGCCGTCACAAAACACAAACTAGAAAAAACTAAACAAAAAACGCAGGAATTCCTCTTCTTATTCCATCTTCCGTCCACAACCCAAATAAACGCCAAGCTGCAAACCCCTTCTTCTTCATCATCTTCTTCTTCTTCTGCCAAGGAACATTCAACCTTAAAAAAATGAAAACACAAAAAACTCATCACTATTTCAGAGCAATATTCCGGAGGGTAAGGAAGTACAGTCTTCCCCATATCAAACCTTTAAGAAATAAGTGGAAGGTAAGTAATTCGAATCAATTTGGTGTTAATTGTGTAGTTTACATAGAACCATTTGTTTAAAAAAAAATCAAACAAGATGTTAATGTTTGAGAAGCTCAAGATATTTGTCCATAGACCCTAGAAGAAAACAAAACCGTAAGAGCGTTTATTACATTATAGATATTGTATGCGTTGGCGTATTATTTTCGAGAATATTGAGCAAAACAATTTGTTCTATGAATTTACTGTAGTTGCTTTCGGGTATACTCGATCGGTGTGGACATAACACAAGGGAGGTTCCTCACCGTTCCCCTACTTCTTGTAAAAGGTCGTAAATCAGTTTTTCCCTGTTTATCAGGAGTACATTCGCCCATGGCTATTGCGCTTTCATTCCCCCTCTCATTACTGCCGCTTCCGAAAAATCTGGTGTTTCCCTAAAATGTACTGGGGACGATGTCCGGCTTGGTGGGATTATCATCTCTTCGATTGAACTGAATCCCGTAAAATCTTTACGTTTAGAGTCCCCAGAGCTGTCGAATAAACGGGGCTCTCTCGGTGAGAAAAGCTTTCCCGGAGGGACGTGGCTTAAAAAACGACAAATTTGACGAGGCATCCATACGACTTAACGTCATCCATTCCTCACAAACCGTGGTCTCTCCTCTTTCTGAGTTTTCAGGGTTATCACCTCCCTTTATCGGAGACCCACTCAATACTGAGAGATATTGAAAAGTTTCGGGATATCCGTGAGGATACATGTTGTAAAAATCGAATGAGGGAGTAGCAATGTTCTCTTCCTCATGGACATGAGATTCCAACGCACCGTTGGTTTCTATCATACTTTTGTTAAGGCAAGGTCTCCCACTATCAATAAAACGCCCCGGAATGTCCGGTAAAGATGAATTACCAGGAACGTCCGACGAAACTGACGTCGTGCACGGAGGAAGGGAGAACCTAACTCTCGATACTGACATCTGCACAGGAAGAGTATTTTTAACATCATCTTGGTTATTTTCCTTTCTGTTTTCTATATTGCTTCGTTTTGATTTAATGTCATAGGTTTCACCTAAAGAGGGTAAACCAGCGAATTCGTCAACCGATATAGGATTAAATTGCAGAAATCCCTCGAAATCTGCAAACTCTCCTTCATCACTTTCTAGACCTCCAGAGGAGTTTGATTCAAATGATTCCTCCACAGTATAATCCCTTTCATGGATTGTGCCCTCGGGTTCCTCGTTGGGGACAACATCAGCCACCAGAGGTTCATCATCCTCTAGAAAGAAAACATCACTTATCTCTCTATTCCGGGCGAGGTATTTACTCAGATACTCCGGGATATCAATCCATCCACGCAGATGGGAGAAGTGGACAATATGTAATCTTGATGTTGGACTACCACACCGTTATATTACGTGTCACTCGATTTTGATTGACTTCTATCACCACGAAAGGTCTTTCCCACCTACGTTGAAATTTTAAAACGGTACTGGGACCTGTCCTAATTATTTTTTTGGCTACTTTTTGTCCCTTCCTGAAGGGTTTGAAGGTAATGCTGCCTTCCTTCTAATTTTGCGAGAAGGTATGAACAGCCGAATGGGGCTTCTTGAGTAAGAAATCAGATGGGGACAATCCCAAAGGACTATGATAGGTGTTATTATAAATTAAGATGGAAGCGGCCAACTCTTCATCCCACTTCGTGGGCTGCTCCAAAACCAGACATTTTAATATTTGAGTCAAACTACGGTTGAATCGTTCGCTCACTCCGTTGCTGGCAGGATGTAAAGGAGAAATTCGGATATGTTTGATACTGTGACTCTGCATCACCTGTTGGAAAACCTGGGACGTGAATTCGGTGCCATTATCTGTGAGGATGCGATTTGGGACCCTTGGTAAAAACGGGAGAATGTGATGTTCCAACTTATATGAAACGGTCATACTGGACTTATCCTTAATTGGTACAACCGCAACCCACTTAGAGAAATGGTCAATCAGGACCATACAATACTTGAGCCCTTTGGTCGTTTTCGGGAACTGTAGCAAATCCATGACACACAAATCAAATGGCGATTCAGCCAAGATTTTCAACATGGGGGGGGAGTGACATTGGAGGAAAACGTCTTCTGTACCTGACACACAGGACAGCAACGTACGACATCTGATATTACCTGATTGGTGCGGGGTGCCAAAAATGTTTGGAGACTAATTGTAATAACTTATTCCTGCCGATATGAGCACATGAGACATGCAACCCCAGAACTATATGCATCAATAAATTTAACGATATTAAATATAACAATTTCCCAGTTTTTGTGGTTTAATATAATATATCATTCACAACAGAAATCTGTGCTTGGTAAGTCCAATAGAGTTTTGACCTTTGTTTCCAATCAACCGTGTTTCCATCCCCCTTAAAACCTTGTAGTAACAACTTTAAACCTCTATCATTCGACTGATCGTATAACACATCCGTATCATTTATATTAGAGTTCATTACAGTAATATTTTTTATATTAATCATTTGGGCTTGTGATGATACATTCTCCGATAACCGTATGCCTTCAGCAACCACAATCAACTCTTCCTCTACCCCTCGGACAAGTATGAGCTGACGACGAGCCAGATCCGGTAAGAGGTGATTATCGCACAGGGTGGTGGTTCCTAAAATCAATGGGTGCTCCTCCATGAATTGAGAAGGCACTATAAAAAAAACCGAGGGATGGGTGATGAACTCTTTCGGGAAATTTAATTTCAGTTCTACACATAGGTTTATAGTTATTCTTTTCGTATTTCCAAAACCACTAATGTCCTTAACCCCCATTCCATCGAAAGACAGTATAGGTTTCGTTTTTCCCAACAGTGGGATTATGTCAGCACTTATTAAGTTAACCCCAGCCCCACTTTCTACAAGACACCGGTAAAATGGGGCACGTAAATCATCCAGAGTAACCCATACTACAAGCGGGTCCACGTCCGCCTGACACAAATTTATTATTATTAGCATCTCCTCTTCCTCATCTCGATAAGTAGGACGCGGTACATTCCCAGTTCCTATCTCATCAACTTCCTCCACCTTATCTCTTCCTTCTACTGAAGTATCAATAGGGAGGACTTCTAAGGGCGAGTCAAATGCCGTATCCTCCACGAGTAGACTCAGTCCCGTGGAGTTCTGTAGTTTCCGATCTTTTGGTTTCGTCTGTGCCACGACAACGACCCTCCAAATGCGACTTTTGGCAGTTTTCGCACGGGTCCAATCTTTGACGAGGTGCAAGTGGGTATTCATCCCCTCTAGGTGGTGGTGAAACGTCTCTTTCCCATGATGACTTTCTAACATTCACTTTCCTTACCACCTCAGTTTTGTTCTCGAGACGATCTTTCCGGTTGGTCATTATTTCTTTTGGGGGTGTTCGGTTCGGACATTTAATCCCCGGATGAGGACCATTACAAAATGGGCAAGTCACTCTCCTAGAGTTTTGAGGAGTGGCTGGAGGTGGTCTGTAAGATCTACAATCAGCCCGGATGTGCCCCTCCTTCTTACAAAAACTACATATTCCCAGATACAGATAACATTCTTCCATGTTATGTCCTATTTTTTCACAGTAATTACAAATCTTGGTCCGGCGGTCGTCATAATCCGCACGTACATTTTCAGGAGAATTTGTCTTGTTACTATCCGTTGGGTTACTTCGTCGGTAGATCCGACTACCCCGATTCTTGTCGGGAGAACCACGGCTCGTTGTTGCGGAAGTACGATATTTATCCTGTTCTCGCAATCGTTGTTGGGTATGTTCTTTATCTTGTAACACCTCTGTCCAGCTAGGATATGTAGTGTCTATCCTAATAACAGATTCGGTAGATTCACCTAAATCGACTCTTGTTTTTTCTGTTCTCTTTACTTGTCGATGTGATGGTGAAGCTTGACTTTGGTATACATCCTCCTTTTTCTCCAAGGAGTCCGCAAAACTCACCATCTTTTCCCAGGAAACTCGGCGAACACCGTCTAGGTCTTGCATTTTGATGCATTGTCTTACAACACTTTCGATGTCGGGAGGTAAACTGCACAGGAATGCAGTCCGGAGCGAATCGTGCTCCCTCACATCGATTCCACGATACGCCCTTCTTGCCAACCGTTCTAATCTTAATGCGAACATACGGATACTCTCGCTCCGATGTCGCCGTGCCGAATGGTAAGCCTGCATTCGGTATTCTTTTTTCCGTTTTTCCTCGTCCTCAAACCATTCAATCAATGTATTCCGGACAGAGAAATAATCACGGTCATCTTTGGTCAATAATCGAAACAATTCGAGAAAGTGACCTTCCAACTGCCTACCCAATAACCGAAGCCACTGATGGAAAGCGTTAGGGTAGTGAAGCTCACAGTAGGCTTCAAAATCTTTTAATTACGTTATTAAATTCTGCTCCGTTTCATACCTGTATTTTCCAGGCTCAACACCCTTAAGCTTTTGGGAATTCTTCAACAACTGTGCCAATAGTATAATAGCTTCTTCCAATAACGAAAGGCGATGTCTGTTCTCATAACTCGGATCAGTACTTTCTTCCTGCCTTTCCCTTCTTTGTATCAGTTGGTGGTTTGACTGTCTTACCGGTCTCATTGGAGGTTGTTTTAAGCCTTCATATCTTTGTTCCCTATTTTGTGCATAACGTAGGCTTTCTGATTCCCTCTGTTGATCATCTACTATACTATCCCTGTACTCTCTATCTTTATTGAATACTTTATTCACAGGTGTTTTAAAGTTTATTAATCTATTATCCCTATGTCTGTTTCTTTCATTTCCTGACGTAAACGGTCTATGTGAATTAAATTCACGAAAATTCTCTTCATTCATAGTATGCTTGTAATATGGTCGTTGTGTATTATGATGTGTATCTCCCACATCACTCACAGAATCACTCTCACACGACCAGTCATTCAGTTCATGCATTTGGGTTTGTTTTGTTTTTCGTGAGTGGGGTCTTTTCGTTTTATATTCAGTCCCCTGACCTTGTATTGCTAGTAAAGCCTTCACCCTATCCTTTTCTTTTACTAATTTCTCATTTAATTCATTTAACATCGGTATGGGAGTTAGAGTTTCTTTTCTCCGGGCTCCCAACTCGGTATAGACGTGTGGGTTTGTTTCACTCTCACTTTCACCCGCTGCCCGTAACAATTTTTCATATCCCTTTC
>JABUQX010104362.1:35000-41414 GCA_015478945.1 Trachelipus rathkii | reverse complement strand
ATATATATAGTATATATATAGCATATATATATATATATATATATATATATATATATATATACTGTATATAGAAGGATGTACCGAGTCCATGAATAGGGAACTCACTACTCTTAGACTTCGGAAACTTCAGCCAAATTTAAAAGAATTCGTAGCTCAATCCAGAAATAAGTAAAAACTACCATTTTTTTTTAATATATATATATATATATATATATATATATATATATATATATATATATATATATATATATATATATATATATATATATATATATATATATATATATATATAAAATTTTTTTTTTTTATCATTCTTTGTATTTGTTAATTACTTGACGACCCGACAAGAGGAATATCATGTACAGCTAACTTCTGATTCTTGCAACATTTCCATTTTACCGCATATATAGCAGAGCAGCAGATGATATGGCAAGATATATATATATATATAATGGCTATTACCTATATGTTTAATATATAGATATATATATATATATATATATATATATATATATATATATTAGGATGTACCGGAACCAGAATTTTTGGTTCCGGCCGGAACCGGAACTTTCCGGAACCTTGGAAAAGTTCCGGTCGGAACCGGAACTTTTCGATTTCCGCTACACCTTACATATTCTACTGAAAACTTGTCAGATTAACAAGTGGAGTCTCTCTAGAAGTATCTGGCATGTTGTCATATCCATATTGTGAGCTCTTAACTTAGTTCTGTAAGCCAAATTTTGGATAAGCGGATCAGTAAATTTATTAAGTAAAATAGGAATATACTATATAAAGTTCTACGGGTCTTCAAAGTTTAAAAATCAGAAAATGATATCGCTCGAGCAAAAAAAGGTAGATTTTTGCTCGAGTTTGTAACGCGATATTGTCGATCGAGTTAGACCGTTATCGTTTTTGTCATTTGAGCTTACGCTCGATAAGAAATGCTTACCCAGTTTTAGCACGAATATCGTCCATAGACGAACGCGATTTTTCATAAAAGTCACTTTTGTTTACAAACAATTGGAATCAGCTCTTGTGATTTTGGAATAAATAGAAATAAAAAAAAACAAATGGTTCATATTACAAATAACTGATCAACTATTGTGATGGAGTTTATCCATTTGGAAGAAATTAGATTTAAAGCTAATTTTATTGAATGAAACATTCATCAATTCAAACGGGCCTACAACGCCGCCATCTTGTTTGTTTACATTTTTTCGTAAGAACTTGCTAAATTCGGCAAGCACGGGAAATAGCAACCTTACAGAATTAAGGAAATTCCTTACGTTTGGTGAGCATTTTTCACGATTTTGCGCTAAGTTTAACAAAAACGAACGCAAACTGGAGCATTTCTTACGTTTCGTAAGCACAAATGCAAAAACGAAAACGGCTTTAATAACATGATATTTCAGAGCAAGTATAAACCCGCGTCTCTCTCTCTCTCTCTCTCTCTCTCTCTCTCTCTCTCTCTCTCTCTCTCTCTCTCTCTCTCTCTCTCAATCTTAAAAAAAACTGATAAAAACTTGTATTTTAACTTTAGGAAAAGAAATACATATTTGTGAATTGTGATAAACCTTTCTGTGTTAACTTTAAGAAACTGTGTACTATTACTCTATTAATTACTATAATTAGTGAAAGCAAACTTATTTAGTTGAGTTTGATCAAATCTCAATTTTCGTTTTTTTTAAGAAAGACATTTGAAAAAGTGGAAAGTTCCGGTAAATACCCGGCCGGAACCAAGTTAGTTCCGGCCGGAACCGGAACTTTTAAAAAAATCGAGGTTCCGGCTGGAAGTTCCGGTACATCCCTAATATATATATATATTTAACTTTTAGGTATCTGAAGTTATAAAATAATTAATATATATTATATATATATATATATATATATATATATATATATATATATATATATATATATATATATATATAGGTATATATATATATATATATATATATATATAATGAAAGGACATCAAAAGGTCCATGCAAAAATACATTTCTTATGACAAAAAAAAGGCAATCAATAAAAGTATGTTTTAAAGTAAAGTCTATTAAACAATTGTGATATATCTGATTGGAGTATAGTTGAAAATGTGAATTAGAGTATATTAGAAAATCAAATCTGAAAGTTTAACAAGTTCGATTAATCGATACTAACAAATTCGATTAATCGATACTAACAAATTCGATGAGTCGATACTAATAAATTCGATTAATCGATATTATCATTCGATTAATCGATACTAACATTCGATTAATCGATACTAAGCATACTAAACCAATCTTTAATCGGGGATTGAGACTAAACAGCTTTTAAAAGATTGCTATGATGTTCGAACCGTATTGTTATAAGTTACATTTTCATTATTTTTAATATATTAAATTCGGCTTGAAATAGGGTTGTCGGAGCACTGGAATTTTGAGCACCGCACTGGAGTAAGCCCACCACGCACCGCACTGGAGTAAGCCCACCACGCACCGCACAGCACCAAAATCTTTTTTCGCACCGTACCGCACCGTACCGAAATGAACTGCCTGACTCTGACCCAGATTCCTGTTCGATGGTGTTATTCATTTTAAGCTCTAGTTCACAAAGGGCATTTCTAAAACTTTTAATATCAGACCTTCAGTTCTGAGGTAGATTCTGAACTGAGGATTAACACAGATGGCCGACAGAAATATTTTGTTTTCAGTTAACATTCTTTCCCTTATTTACATGGAATATTTCATGTCATTTGCTAAAAGGTCTCTTCTTTATTTTCGAAAGCATTAATTAGATGCTTCAATTCTCTATAAAATTTTCCTGCAGTCAAATCCCCTGCTTGAATTTTCTTTGCTGTAAGGTAAGGATATTTGTGATTACCGGAGCCGCCTTTTTTTTGTCTGCTCCGGCTCTGACCCCCCAAAAAAAAAAAAAAAATTCTGTCTCCGGCTCCGGCCTCCGGGCCTCGGCTCCACACCCGAAAAAATTTCGGCTCCGGCTTCGGCTCCACACCCGAAAAAATTTTGGTCTGGCCCGGCTTCGGCTTCGTAGCCCTGGTTTTCACATGTCCTAAAACCAGAATGAAATATATTTTTCTGCTTTTCAACTTCTGCATAATAAATGTATTATAAGAAATAATTACGTAGAGAGAAAATTCAGTTACAAATGTAATTTTATATCGCTCATAGTTAAAAGAACTCGAGACTAAAACTAGTAAGAATAGAAAAAAAAACTACCGATTACCGGTAACGCTATAACGGCGGTATAATCAGAAAAATAACGGCTGTTCACATGCTGTTACTACGAACGAAAAATAAAGCTCAGTACAGTTATTTAAAAAGTATTGCCGGTTGTATCCGAGATATTGAGCACACACACACGTACGTACACCCACACACACCCCGGCTAACACACACACACATTAATATATATAGAGAGTAGTTATGCTATAGCATATATATATATATATATTATATATATATATATGTATATAGATATAGTATATATATATATATATATATATATATATATATATATATATATATAAAGGAGATATAGTTATTTTTTGGTAGATAATTGCATTTATGCAAACAAAAGTGGGTTTGAAAAGGGGAGAAGGACTCTCACCTCGAAATTCGAGATTTTTTTCCCTTCCGAAATTGTTGACCGAAGGAGAGAGGAGTTAAAGTGATTTGAGACGCCGTGACTGAAATGTTTTAAAGCTTTTTTTCATTATTCTTTTGAAAGAAAGAGAGAGAGAGAGAGAGAGAGAGAGAGAGGAGAGAGAGAGAGAGAGAGATTAAAATGAAAATGGTGTCGATAAAATACAGAGATTTAACTTCGAAAAAAAAGGAGGGTTCTAGAGTCCGTTTATAGATGGATTTTCATGATTGTTTATTTATTTATTTAATTATTATTATTATTATTATTATTATTATTATTATTATTATTATTATTATTATTATTATTATTATTATTATAATTATTATTTTTATAATTATTAATTTGTTATTTTATGTTAAGACTAGGTTGATTTATCTCAGGTTAGGTACATTCCTACATTTCGAGTCATATCTTTCTCGGTTTAGGTCAGGTAAGTTTAAGTTACGTTAGATTAGATAGAATCTTTCTGCTGTAAAAGTACTTCACGAAGGAAAATAATCTTGTTACATTTCGAGGCGTTTCTTTCTTTGGTTAGGTTAGGTCAGGTTGAGTTACGTCAGGTTAGGTACAATCTTTGAATACAGGATTGACTTTTTTTATTTTATTTTATTTTTTGTTTAAAGAAATTTAGCCATAAAATACAACAACTATCTGTCAGCCTTAGTCTATTAAAGTACCAGGCAAAGGCACTAAAAACCTTGTTACATTTCAAGGCGTTTCTTTCTTTCTTTGGTTAAGTTAGTTTGAGTTACGTCCGGTTAGGTACAATCTTTGGATACATGATTTGCATTTTATTATTATTATTATTATTATTATTATTATTATTATTATTATTATTATTATTATTATTATTATTATTATTATTATTATTATTATTATTATTATTATTATTATTATTATTATTATTATTTAATGATATTTGGCCATAAACTACATCAACTATCTAGCAACCATATTCTATTGAAAGTACCTGACAAAGGCACTTAAAACCTCGTTACATTTCGAGGCGTATCTTTTGCTGTCCTTGAGGAACTCTTCTTTTTGCCATAATTTTTCCCCGTCGGAGTTTCTATCAAAAAGTTTCCCCTCGTAGCCCCTTTTGTATTATTAAAAAAGGTTTAATAAATTTTCATGCCTTTCAGCTTTTGTCAGCCATTCAACGTTTTTTTCCCTTTATGTTTTGTATTATTATTATTATTATTATTATTATTATTATTATTATTATTATTATTATTATTATTATTATTATTATTATTATTATTATTATTATTATTATTATATTGAAGTTCTGTCACACTAGATCTATGACAACATCTCCCAAAGAATGTATATAGTCTTATAGCAGTGAAGCCCAACTCCTTTAGTCTATCGCGAGCAAATTAAGAATTTAAAAATTTTAGGCGAGCCACACAAGACGACACCACTAATTATTATTAATTTATTTATTTTTTATATATATATATATATATATATATATATATATATATATATATATATATATATATATATATATATATATATATATATATATATATATATATATATATATTATATATATATATATATATATATATATATATATATATATATATATATATAAAATATATATATATATATATATATATATATATATATATATATATATATATATATATATATACGATGCCACCATTCACGGGCAGGGCCCTTTTCCAAAGGAGGGGGCAAAACAAAAAAAAAAAAGGAAAAGTAAATTCACCCAGTCCCTTGTCTAACGCAATTCCCTCAGGTGGGCGCAGACGCGAGACTTAAAGAGAGGAAGATTGAATACTGCAGGAAAAATGGATGAAGGCAATTAGTTCAACAAAACAGATGTGGCTGGAAAGAAGGAGGCACCACAACGAGTAAACCTTGAGTCTCCAATATTTACACAATACTCATGTGAGAGTAAGGCACCTTTTGTTTTACGAGGGCGACGCAGTGGTTGAGGAATATGAGAGGTCAATTGTCTCGAGCACCTGCCGTTGTAATACCTATAGAAAAGAGATTGGGCACCAATATCACCTCGCAGAGATAGAGGGTCAAGGGAATTAGAAAGTATTGGACAGTTTATTAGTCTCTTAGCCTTAGCCTCAACACTATCCAAAAGGAGGGTGGAACCGGATCCACCCAAAATGTGATAACAGTATTCCATACAGGGGCGAATAAGACTCTTATATAACTGAGTAACTGAGCAGAAGAAAAATTCACGCAATCTGAACAGAATTCCCAGCTTCATTGAGACCATTTTAGCAACCGATTTGATATGAGGTCTCCAAGACAATTCATTATTTATGTTCAGTCCAAGAATATTTATGTTGTTTACAGGTGAGATATTAGAGCCGTCGAAAGGGATAAGAAAGTTGGGAGGTGTTTTAGAGAGGGAGATATGAAGAAGTTGAGTTTTTAAAGAGTTGAATTTCAAAAGATTGCGGTTACCCCACTGAGAAATTCCGACCAGATCAGCAAGAATTGAATCGGAAAACTGTAGACGAGAGGCAACTCTAGATACAAACGAGGGAGCACATTTGAAATGAGTGGAGGAATGGAGAGTTGACTCAGCAGCATAAGAGTGAACAGAGTTAGAAGTCCAGCTAAGAAGACCATTAAAGAAAAGTAGGAATAAAGGTGGAGATAAAACAGAACCATGAGGAACACCACAATTAACAAGAAAGGAGAAAGAGGTTGCTCCATCAACAAGAGCTGAAATGGAACGATCTGAAAGAAAACTAGACAAGAGTAAGCAAA
>JABUQX010104362.1:10000-12500 GCA_015478945.1 Trachelipus rathkii | reverse complement strand
CTAAGCCGTTCATTACCCATCGTACTTCTCAGCCACGTTTTGACTCTTCTTAAAGTAGAAAATGACCTTTCAATTGTGCACGTAGTTGAAGGAAAAGCAAGAGCAATCATGAGAGCGGTGTCTACTGATGGATAAAATGTTTTAGAATGTTTCAATAAATCAATTGACTGAATGTCATTATTATATGACTTAGACCACACGTCATACCAAAGACTTGCTTCGGCAAGAAAATTGTCCATTGAACTCATTGACTTATACTTCAGTTGAACTTTCTTCATTTCATCAATGAACTTTTCCTTGTCGATTTTCATATTATTCGGATGAAGGTATAAAAGAGAGAGAGCCGTTTCATTGGAATCTGATAATCTCTCCTTCAAGGACAGGGTCCAATATTTGGCTCGGGCTGAGCCCAATTTTCACCCCCCCTAAAATTGAACATAGAATTTTCAGCTGATTTTGACCCTATAAACACCAAACTGTAGTTTTTTTTTTTTGCCCACTATTACGTTGTTTTCGGGTGTTTTTCTGTGTCTGTAGTCATTTTCAGAATTTTCAATTATTCAAAACCCATGTTTTGACATTTTTCGTATCAACTTCCAGAATTTTTTTCGAAATGACTTCAAACTTGAAATATGCATAGATGGGTTCATTACCTACAATAGTCACAATGTTTTTTTTCGATTTTTTGAGTTTTCTGCTCAGCGTTGTCCAATTTCCAAACCCACTTTTTTTGGATTTTAAAAGGAAAAATTGCGATAATTTTTCCCTGTTTGGGCGAAGTGGATGAAATTTTCAGTGCATAAGTAGTCGGAAGAGTTGCACATTTTAAACTTAGATAATTTCTTTGTATATGCATTAGTTTTGGATTTGTTCTTGGAGCAAATTTAAAAAAAAAAAAATTTTGAAATTTTTAAAAAATTTTCTTTTGAGTATACAAAAAATTATCTAAGTAAAAAGATGCATCTCGCCCGATTATACAAGCCCTGAAAATTTGATGTTGATCGAATGAGTAGGAAAAAAATATATATAAATTTTTCACTTTTCAAAAATTCAAATGTTTATATATTTATGTAATATATATAATATACATACTGTAGTATTGATAAGATAACTGCTCATCCTTCTACACCTCACCGCAGTGTGATAGGTATTGATAAAAATAACCCCTTAAGTAATTTCACTCTGCTGGGATTGAACCTGGGCCCTAGCATATGAACGCGTAAAGAGTTATTTTTATCAATATACTGTAATATATATATACACTGTGATATATATATATATATATATATATATATATATATATATATATATATATATATATATATAACAATATATATATACATATATACTATATATATATACTCTATATATATATATATATATATATATATATATACTTATACTGTGCTCTCTATATATATATATATATATATATATTCAAAAATTCGAATCGAATTCCAGGGGGGGGCAAGTGCCCCTCCTTGCCCCTATGTGCGGACGCCCATGCCTCCCTCATCAGTCGAGCGCGCGTATTTTTAGTGTGGGTGGAATCATAAGCACTAAAGGAACAGGCTCTCGCCAGACACTAGTAAGCTTAATGTTTTTGCATCATAATTTGAGAATTTTTGAATTTGAGTTTTGAATTATATTTATCTTTATCTTAAAAGAGTATATTATTATTATTATGTCATGTTTGGGAGATAATATCGGTTTTTTTTTAATTTTGTCTTTTCAGCTGATTAGTTGATATATTCTTTCGTATTTTTATTCTTTATATTGTACCTAGTTAAAGAATCTTCTTGTAAATATTGTAATCAAGTTAAAACATAAAAGCTAGTAGCTAAATTTTGTTAATACTTACTTGAAAATGGAAATGGAATTTTTGAATAAAAATAAGCCTAAAAAAGTTAATATTATATTTGCATTTATTATTAAAGATACTATTTTTAATTTATAAAAATAAATTTACTTGGGCACAACCAATATGAAATAAATGACTAAGTATTGGTTGGTACAGGAAATGCAATCACTTAGATTGCCTAGCAGTAAACAAATGTTCTGTCCTATTACCCATTATTACATTTATTATATTAATTAAAATAGGTATCGGCACCTAAAAAAAAATAGAGTATCGGTATCGACTTCTTTTCTGATTGGTACGTCCCCAATATATATATATATATATATATATATATATATATATGACCCTCTATATATATATATTTATATATATATACCACAATACTCTATATGTAAAGCTCTTGTGTATATATACATATATATATATATATATATATATATATATATATATATATATATAAGAAAATGAATGAGTTTACTGTATATGGGCAAGGGAGAGTTATTTTTGCATTTAAAATGAAAACAAAATGATCTTAATGTCAAACTGTAATGGTATATGCAACAAATAAGTTATTATTATTATTATTATTATTATTATTATTATTATTATTATTATTATTATTATTATTATTATTATTAT
>JABUQX010104361.1:22500-25071 GCA_015478945.1 Trachelipus rathkii | reverse complement strand
ATATATATATATTCTTGGTTCAAGAAAAGTGAAAATCATAAGTATACATGGAAGAGTGAGATAACGGGGGGGAGGGCGATATTGGATTATGTGTGTATAAATAGAAAGGATAGAGGCAGATTACTAGATGTAAATGTATTCAGAGGGGCAGGTAGGGGGTTATCTGATCACTATTTGGTGGTTGCTAGGTTAAGGGTGGGGGGAGAGGTAACGGTTAGAGAAAGAGAAAAAAAGAGGAGAATAAGAAGTCATTAAGGTGGAAAAATTAGATGAGACGTTGTGTAAGAGCGAGTTTAGGAGGGTTATGGAGGATAGGTGGAGGGACGTGAGAGGGACGGAAATTAGGGAAGTGGAGGAGGAGTGGAAGAGATTTAAAGAGACAATTTGTGAAGAGGCCAGAAGGATATGTGGAGTAAAATAGGTGGGAGCAAGTAGAAGGAAAGGAAGTGAATGGTGGAGTGAGGAGGTGAAAGAGTTGGTGAAAAAGAAAAAAGAGGTCTATGTGAAATGGTTGGGGGATAGGAGAAGGGAAAGCTGGGAGGAATATAGAAGGGTTAGAGGTGGGAAGCAAAGGGGCGGGTGGTGGAGAGGGCGAAGAGAAATGCAAATAATGAATGGTGTAGAAAAGTGACAGAAAATTTTGAAACAGGGAGCAAGTTATTCTGGAAAGAAGTAAATAAAAAAAGGAAGAAGATGGAGGGGTTAGGGGAGAGGGTTAAGGGAGAGGAAGGGGAATGGATAGGAGGGGAGGATAAGGTGAGGAAAAGATGGGGGGAATATTTTAGAGGATTATTGAATGAAATGGGTGGGAGAGATGAGGAGGATTTACAAGAGGTGAGGATGGGGGGGGAAGTGGGGCGGGAAGGGGATATGGAAATACAAATGGAAGAAATTATTAGGGCGTTAACTAAAGGAAAAAAAAGGAAAGTCCACAGGTCTAGATGGTGTGAGTATGGAAATGTTACAGATGGGAGGCAGAGGGGTGGAGGAATGGCTGTATAGGTTATATAATTTATGTTGGAGGAGGGGGGTGAGGTACCACAGGATTGGGAGGATGGTTGTTTGGTTCCCCTGTATAAGGGGAAAGGGGATAGGATGGAATGTGGGAATTATAGAGGTATTTGTCTTTTGAGTGTAGTAGGGAAAGTGTATGGGAGAATACTAATTGAGAGGGTGAGAGATTTAACGGAAGAGAGAATGGGGGAAGAACAAGGAGGATTTAGGGAGGGTGGAAGGGTGTGTGTGGATCAAGTATTCACAATGAAGATGCTTGTGGAGAAAGGTATAGAAAGGAAAGGGAAAGTGTATGGGTGTTTTTTAGATCTGGAGAAAGCATATGATAGAGTGAAGAGGGGGGAATTATGGAGGGTGCTGGAGGAATATGGAGTAGGGGGTAAATTAGGTAAAGGTATTAGGGCCTTTTATAGGAATAGCAGAATGTGTGTGAGAGTATTAGGAGGGGAGAGTGAGATGTTTGGGGTAGAGAGAGGATTGAGACAGGGATGTGTAATGTCACCGTGGCTTTTCAATTTATTTATGGAGAGTGTCTGCAGAGGAATGATGAGGGAGGGGAGAGGGGGGATTGATGGATAGGGGTGATAGATGGGTAGTGAACATGATACTATTTGCGGATGATACTGCCTTAGTGGCGAAGAATTCAGAAGGGCTGAAGTATTTGGTGAAGGAGTTTGAGAGAGTGTGTGGACAAAAGGGTCTTAAGATAAATCCAGGTAAGAGTAAAGTGTTAGTGTTTGAGGAGGAGGAAACAGATGAGGGGATGGGGTTAGAGATTAGAGTAGGAGGTGTAGTATTAGAAGAAGTAAAGGTTTTCAGATATTTAGGGATGGATTTGGGTAAGGAAGGAGGGATGAAGGAAGAGATAGATCACAGAGGAGGAGAGAGGAATGAGAGCATTGAGTGTTGAGGATTATGGAAGGGGGGGATTTATTCACATAAACTTGAAGATAAGTATGTTGGAAAAAAATTTGTTATTCCAGCGGGGGGGATACTATATGGTGTGAAACATGGGGGTGATGCCTAGGTCCAAGAAGTTGAAGTGTTTGAGTATGAAAAGGGTTAGAGCGGTATGTTGGGTTGTAAAAGAGAGAGGATTAGGAATAGGGTGATAAGAGAGAGATGTGATTGGAAGAATGGTTTGGTGAGAAGAGCGGAGAAGGGAATGTTAAGATGGTTTGGACATCTGGAGAGAATGGAGGAACAGAGGGTGGTTAGGAGAGTTTGGGAGGCGGAGGGGATAGGAAAGAGAGGAAGGGGGAGACCAAGAAGAAGGTGGATGGATGGAATAAAGGAAATGCTGGAAGAGAGAGGGTTGAGGGTGGAGGAAGGTAGGGTGTTGGCGAGAGATAGAATGGAATGGAGGAGGTGGGTGGGGGCGAGATGAAGGAAAATATGAATTAGGGAAGCTGCATGCACCACTACCCCGCTTAAGCGGGAATAATTGTTTGTATATATATATATATATATATATAATATAAATATATATATATATATATATATATATATATATATATATATATATATATATTATCATTATATAATACATATTTATAT
>JABUQX010104361.1:7500-12500 GCA_015478945.1 Trachelipus rathkii | reverse complement strand
TATATATTATATATATATATATATATATATATATATATATTTTTTATACATATATTATATATCATTAGTGGACTAAGGCCAAATTGGTTGTATTTGTAGTACAACAATTTGACAACCCTTTAGGCGTGCTTTTGTGGATTTTGCATTGGCATGTTGGGTAGTGGGTGACTGACAGTCTCGACAGGCCATGTGGCTTCTTACTGCTCTATATTCTTGATATCATTCCAAAAAGTAACATCCAGGGCTATAACTGAATTTCTTTCTAGGCTTTAGTGATATTTAGTAAACTGTAGTTGGTAAAATAATTGGTACAAGCTAGACTACTGTTAGGCCTACCTTATAATTTTTATATATCCCTGGCCTAGGCTAAGCTAGATATAAGCTTGTTAAAAATTTTAACTTGTTTTAAAGATATTAGTTTATTTCTTTTTAGGCTTTAGCGATATTTAAACTGTAGTTGGTAAATTGTAGGTACAAGGTAGTAAAGTTGATAATAATTTAAAGTATGTATGCTCTGTGTGATAACTGTGGGACTGTGAGAGGTGAATATGTGAATAGCTGCCCTGCTTGTGTTGTGAATGCAGAGAATGTGTTGCTAAGGAAGGAGATTGCAAGACTGAGTGAAAATATGAATGAATTGAAAGAAGTTGTATTTGAGTTGAGAAAGGAGGGAAGTGTCAAGAAAAAAGTTAGTAGGTAGTAGGGATGTCGAGGCGAGGAGGGAGCGGGACCTAGGGGTAGACAGAAATAGTGATTCACCTAGGCAGGAACATGAGGGGAAAAGGAAAAGTAGTTGAAAATAGTGTCCTGAATTTGAAAATACAGTTGTAGGAATTAGAAATAATAGTTTAAAGATGAGGATCTCGAAAGTCAATCAGCCTGTGACCTGCAGTAACAGGTTCGACTGTCTTCCAGATGGGGAGGGATCAGAGAGTGCCAATGGTAATGTTGAGTTTTCTAAAGGGAAGACGGATACAATGCTAATTGGAGACTCTATGATACGATACCTAGATAGGACTTTTCAAAATAAGAATAAAAAGAAACGATTGAGAGTATGTTATCTAGGTGCCAGAGTGAGTGATATCGTGGATAGGATAGATAGAGAGATTGATTCTACAAATGTTGATTCAGATGTGATTGTGCATGTGGGTACAAATGATATAGGACATAGAAGGTCAGAAGAATTAATAGCAGATTATAGGAGATTGATTCAGAAGATGAAAGCTAGTGAAAGAAGGTGCATGATTTCTGGAATTTTACCTAGGTTAGGTGCAGGTCAGGAATGGGGAGTAGGCTTTAGGTGTAAATGAAAGGATTAGGAATTTATGTTTTTCAGAAAATATTAGGTTTTTGGATTTGTGGAGAGAATTTCTGGATAAAGATCTTTTTGCAGCAGATGGAGTTCACTTGAGTCGTAAAGGTGTTGGGCTTTTCAGCACCAGTTTGGAGACTTGTTTAGCAAAAAACTAGGTAAAGTTGGGGGTGATGGGCTAAATCTGGATACGAATAATAGCAATGGTAACGGTAATAGTGGTGATATAAATAAAACTAGTGTTGTTACAGGTTCAAATAAGGATGATAGCAATAAAAATAGCAGCATTTCGAATATCAAATGCTTTTACACAAATGCTCATAGCCTTAGAAATAAAAAAGATAAGCTGATTAGTTATACCATAAATGAGAATCTAGACATTATTTGCATAACTGAAGCATGGGTTAATGAAGAATTATATGGAGACTCCTTTCAGGAATATGAAATAGAGGGATATTCACTTTATTTATACCAGCGTAGAGGAAAGAAGGGTGGTGGTGTGGCGCTTTATGTTAAAAGCAATATTCAATCTGTATTAATGACTGACTTTAAAACTAATCATGATATTGAATCGGTATGGGTAGATATCCTTATGTTCAATAAATCATATAGAATAGGGGCATTTTATAGACCTCCTGGCCAGAGTCAAGAATTAGATGCGGAAATTGTGAAAGAAATTGAAACAGCATGCCACAGTAAAGAAAAAGGTATAGTCATAATGGGTGATTTTAATTTTCCTGGCATTCAATGGGATTCCTTGTCTAATACGGACCATAGTAGTTCAGTATTTATAAATTGTATACTAGATAACTTTTTGAGCCAGATGGTCCATGAACCCACAAGACACGATGCACTATTAGACTTAATATTAACTAACGATGAAAGTATGGTGGGTGAGGTTAGAGTTGAGGAGAATTTAGGACTTAGTGACCATAATATAATTAGATTTAATATGAATGTGATATCTGGGCCCAAATTGCAAGTTAATAAGGAAAGGATCTTAGATTTCCGAAATGGCGATTTTACCAAATTACGAGACATGCTTAGTATAACTGACTGGGATAAAGAGTTTAAAGACCAAAACTGTTTTATCATGTGGGAACGTTTTAAGCAAATTTTAATGAATATTCAGTCAGTATGTTTTAAAAATAAACCCATTAGGGTGGCGAAGAGAAAACCTGTTTGGTGGAATAGAGAGATAAGAGATAAAATCAATGAAAAGCATAGATGTTTTAAAATATTCAAGGGTAGTAATAGGGAAGATGATTTAGAAAATTATAGGAAAAATAGAAACGAACTTAACCAGTCAATAAGAAAGGCAAAGAGAGAGGCAGAAATTAATTTAGCAAGGAATAGTAATAAGGACCTGAAGAAGTTTTTTAGCTTTTATAAATTTAAAAGTAAGAATAGGACAATAGGTCCAATTAAAATTGATGAAAATTTAGTAAGTTCAGATAAGGAGTTGGTCAACATTTTCAATGCTTATTTTGCTTCAGTGTTTACTGAGGAAAGATTAGATAATAGTTTGGAGACTAATAGTTCTTGTATGCATGTAACAAATAGACTTACAGAATTTGAATTTGACGTAAAAGATATTAAACGTTTACTAGACCATATTGATCCAAGTAAAGCTGCAGGCCCTGATGGTATACATGGTAGAATTTTGAAAGAGGGTAGTACCAGCATTGCAAAGGCACTGTATTTGATTTTTAAGCGATCTATAACACATTTGGTGAGGTACCAGATGACTGGAAAATGGCATATGTTGTGCCTATTTATAAGAAAGGTAGTAAGGAAGATTTGGGTAATTATAGGCCAGTTAGCTTAACATCTCTGGTTGTAAAGGTTTGGAAAAGTTACTGAAAGGTCATATAGAGAAATATTTAGAAGATAACAAGGTATTGTATGACTCCCAGCATGGTTTCAGAAAGGGTAGGGACATTTCTGACAAACCCTTATTAATTATGGAATTCATTAAGGACTGGCACTTGACCGAGGAACGATCCATTGATATATATATATTAGACTTTTGCAAAAGCTTTATGATAAGCGTTTCCACATCTAATGCTGATGAAGAAGGTATTGCAATGTGCGTATAGGTGGAGTGGTACATGGTTGGATTAAAGAGTGGTTGGGAATAGAAAACAGTGTGTACAACTAAATGGCAATAAGTCATCATGGGAAATAGTGAAGAGTGGTGTCCCACAGGGTTCAGTGCTGGGGCCACTGTTGTTCCTAATATATATATTAGTGATTTGGATTAGGGTATAAAAAGTTGGATTTCTAAGTTTGCCGATGATACCAAAGTGGTCACCTCAGTTAGAATGAAGGATGCATAAAGATTCAAAATGATCTTGATAAACTTCTTGGGTGGGCAGGTAAGTGGCAAATGAATTTTAATAGTAAAAAGTGTAAGGTTCTTCACCTAGGTTTCCTCAAATAAAGTTTTAACTACGATATGAATGGGGATTGGCTTGAGTCAGTGGACCAAGAAAAAAGATTTTGCCCTGATTATAAGCAGTAATTTGAAAATAGCTAATCAGTGTTTGGAAGAAAGGAATAAAGCTAATAAGATGCTGGGCTTAATAAATCGCAATGTTGTTTACAAGAGAAACGAATTATTGAGTAAGCCTTATAACAGTTATGTTAGATCATTAAAAGAGTATATTGTGCACAAGTTTGGGCCCCTTATTTAAAGAAAGACTTAGATATGCTAGAGAGAGTGCAACGTTAGAGCAACAAGGATGATTTCTGGGTTTGAAAGGTAAGAGCTATGAGGAGAGGCTGAAAGAGTTAGGAATGTTTTATGTAGAAAGGCGATTTCTCAGAGGGACATGATTTTACGAGTCTACAAAATTTACATCCCATTGATAATAACAGAGACAACAAATCTTCATAGTAGGCACGGACGCTAGACCAGGGGGCATAACAAGAAAATTAAGAAGAAAGCATGCCATCTTGATATTAAGAAAGCATGCATCAGTAATAGCGGTGTTTAAATTTGGAATGGGTTTGCCACAGGAAGTTCTTGAGTGTGACTCGATTGGCAAACATTTTAGAAAGGGTATGGATAGTATATGGATGGGTTTGGGATCACATAGATATATTTAGGACCGAAGCCCAAATGTCTGGTTTTTAGTACAGTAGTTATTAATGATACTGCATGTATGACCATAACTTAGTTATTAATGCTTGTGGATGGTTTGGGTATCATAATCATTTTTTTTTCTTTTTTACTAAGCCAAATAGGTGGATTTTAGTTACATGAATTTGACAAGCCCTAGGGTGCTTTGTGCGATTGTGCGATGACTGGGACAGTCTTGATAGGTCCATGTGCTTCTTACTGTCCCTATATTTCTTATGTTCTTATGTTCATATTGTTGTTAAATCTTTTATTTGAGTAACTTAGGTGAAGAACCTAAAAACATTTTATTTTTAAAATTCATTTGTCACTTATATGCGGACCCAAGAAGTTTATCAAGACCATTTTGAATCTTTATGCATCCATCATTATTTATTACTGCGGTAGCCACTTTGATATCATTTGCAAACTTAGAAACCTCACATTTAAGTACCTGGTCTAAATGATTTTTATTTAAGAAGATCAATAGTGGCCCAAGCACTGAATCCTGTGGGACACCACTCTTCACTATTTCCCATGATGACTTTTTGCTATTTAGTAGTACAT
>JABUQX010104361.1:0-2500 GCA_015478945.1 Trachelipus rathkii | reverse complement strand
GTTCCAATTTTTCTGAAAATTATGAATTTGAAGGATTTATTCTAAATTTGTGAGAATGATTATATCGTGTTAGCAATGCTGCAACATTTTAGTTTGATACTAGATAAAAAGGTTTGTAGAAAGTGTCACAAAGAATGTGAAATTACCAAAGTAGGAGAAAAGTTTAATTTTTATTGTACTAGTAAACATTGTGGCTCGAAGTATACTGTTTCTCCCAAATATTTTTTTTCAAATATTAGAGTTTATTACACTGATGCCCTTTTAATTATGTATTTCTTTTTACATAACGAAACAGTTTCAAGGGTAGTAACCTATTTAGATGTCAGTGAACCAACAGTTATAGATTGGATTAATTTAATTGGTTTAATGTATATATATATGGCCAGCCTCTAGAAGAGCCACAATCCATATCTCAAAAACTACAATAGCTACAGGGAAAAGGAATACATTTTTGGAATCCTTGTAAAATTTTGGTTAGGCAAATGTAAACAAAATAAAAAAATAAAAAAAAACATAAAAATTACTTTTTTTGGGGGGGAGCTCGAGCCGGCGGGGGACATAGTATATATATTATTTGTAAAGGTATTACACGGCAATTTAGGGGGCTCGAGCCGACGGGGAACAGAGGGGGGGACGTTTTCCATACCCCGTAGGGGAGGGGCGGAGGAACCCCCGCGACACCCAAATACCGGAAGTCCGGAGGGAGGGGAAATAGTCCAACCCCGTAGTTCCCCGGAAGGCCGAGAGACCACGACTCCTGCCATCGGTGCGGTCTACCCTTGGGGTATTCTTTAGTTAAAAAAAAAACAAAAAAATTTACTAGAAAGTCTATTTATTTTAACGAGTAACATATAAAAAGTCTCTAAATAGGCTTTCTACTCACTATTACTATAATTATTAACAATAATTTTTTTTTTTACATTTTCCGCACTAAAATTGTACCAGCATTCCAGCAATGTATTCCTTTTCCCGGTAGCTGTTGTAGTTTTTGAGATATGGATTGTGGCTCTTCTAGAGGCTGACATATATATATATATATATATATATATATATATATATATATATATATATATATATATATATATATATATATATATATATATATATATATATATATATATATATATCTTTATTATATATATGTATAGTTTTTTTTTTAGAGGTATATATATATATATATATATATATATATATATATATATATATCGATGTCGATAGATATCGGTATCGATATATATTTCGATATATCGAAAATCGAAGGTCAGAAAGAAACTTAAGTTTTACCATATATATATATATATGGAATGGTTGTAAATCTAACTATAGTTTTATATATATATAATATATATATAATAATATAAATATATATATATATAGATATATAATATATAATATATATATATATTTATCATATATGAGTAGTAACAGAGGGATATTGCAGGGTAAGTAGTATAGGACACATATTGCAGGGTATGAGGAGGAGGGGTGTAGAGGCAAGGAGGAGGGGGGTAAAGGGAAGGGTAAAAAAATTTAATAAATTTTTTTATAAAAAAAAAAAAACGCAGTTTTTTTTCGAAACAATAAAAAATAAATAAATAAATAAATAAATTAATAAATAAATTAAATTAATAAATAAATTAATAAATAAATAAATTAATTAATAAATAAATAAATAAATTAATAAATAAAATAAATAATAAATAAATAAAAAATAAATAAAAAATAAATGAAAAATAAATAAAAAATAAATAAAAATAAATTAAAAAAATAAATAAATAAATATATAAATAAAAATAAATAAATAAATAAATAAAAATACAAAATAAATATATATATATATATATATATATATATATATATAAATATATATAATATATATATATATATATATATATATATATATATATATATATATATATATATATATATATATATATATATATATATATATATTATATCCGTATAAGGCCACGCACCGCACAGCACCACCGCACCGCACCGCACCTCACTTAGTAACGGATAGAGTTTGCTACATGGTATCTCTCAGGAAGCTTGACACCCATAGGGGTGACGTAAACCTCATCACTTGGGAGCAGGAGTTACATGACCATGCTCATAAGGGGTGTGGCCTAAACCTGAGTTATTGACGAGGCTGAAATTCGGTATTAGCCTTCTTAAAAGATATTATTATTATTATTATTATGTGGTATTATTATTATTATTATTATTATTATTATTATTATTAATATTATTATTATTATTATTATTATTATTATTATTATTATTATTATTATTATTATTATTATTATTATTATTATTATTATTATTATTATTATTATTATTATTATTAGAAATGATTTTTAGGCTCCGGCTCCGGCTCCGGCTCCGGCTCCGGCTCAGCCTATGGCTCCGATATATATCTATAGAGGTTAGAGTTATCGTATCTGGTTAAAATTTGGAGGTGTTAGATGCTGACGTAACCTCGTCTACGACAAGGTTA
>JABUQX010104359.1:22500-28152 GCA_015478945.1 Trachelipus rathkii | reverse complement strand
TGTCGCGGGGGGTTCCTCCGCCCCTCCCCCCTCTGTCCCCCGTCGGCTCGAGCCCCCTAATTGTTTCTTTTTATTTTTTTTTTTTTTTTACATTTTTGTAAAAGCGCCTTACACGCTGATTCCAAATATGTACTTGGTTTTTCTGTAAGTGGATATTTCGAGACATTTCATTTTTTTGAAATTTTTTTTTTTTTTTTTTTTTTTTTTTTTTTTTTTTTTTTTTTTTTTACATTTTATATAGTTAATACGTTGATTTCAAATATGTAATTGGTTTTCTAAGTGTCGTATTTTTTTAAAATTTCATTTTTTAAAATTTTATTGTTATAAATGTAATTTTTTAAAAATATTTAAAAATATTACGGAACTTTGAATTCATGTCCATCACCACTGAAATTCATTGTTAGTATCATATACTAGCAATATGCTAAAAAAAAAAAAAAAAAAAAAAAAAATTAAAACTGAAGGGGTCTAAAAAAAAAACAGGGCCTTATATATATATAAATAAATAAAATATAAAAAAAAATATATATATATATATATATATATATATATATTACTATATATATATATATATATATATATATATAGTATATATATATATATATATATATATATATAATAAAGCAAAAAAAACTCTATATCTATACATCTACGAACTAAACCCATGTAATTAAAACATTAAAAACGTAAGACAGTAAAACGATGCAACAAAGAATTAAAATGAGAATCTAAGATTAAAAATACAACTCATTTTTATATTCTTTGTTTTTTGCTTACAATATTAATATATATATATATATATATATATAATATATAATTATATAATATATATATATATAATAATTATATATATATATATATATATATAATATAATATAATATATATATATATATATATATATATATATATTATATATATATATATATATGATGGATCGAATAACGCAACCGCACATATTTTTACAACCGCAACTGCAAACCGCAGTGTCAACTGTACACCAACCGCAACTGCGCAGCCACGGTTGTCACTGCCTTCACAACCACAACTGCGGTTGTCAGGAAATTTTTTTAAAAAATACTCTCATATGCTATCAAAACTTTCTCTTTATTGTATGAAAAACAAGGATTCGGTTTGTTCTTACTCCTCTAATACTTTAAGATAAAACAACTTACTAGTTGTTTATACTAATTGAAAATGTATTACCCTATTGGAGATATTTGAAGAGATTACTAAAAAATTAAGCTTTCCTTCATCCTCTGATCATCAGTATAAGTAATTCATATTATCCGTGGTCGTTAAAAAACTTCTTTCATCAGTTCCTCAGATTCGTTGGCTGAAAGAGAGAATTAAATCAGCATGTACAAACAATAAAATTCGGAATTGATCGAAGATTTGTTGAATAATTTGGAAAGAAAATTTCTGTATTCCATCGCCCAATGTAGTCTTAGGGATGCTCGAGTAAAAGGAATTTTTTACAACTTCTTATTGTTTTGAAGGAAGTTCAGGAAGAAAATAACAAAACCAATGTAAGAACTTTCTTCAGAATAATTGGAAAAGATATATCTAATTAACAGACCATCCTTAAAGAATTTAAATGATGCAGAACATAAAGCAACCTCAACATCTTAAGCCAAAAATCTTTCGAAGCCATGAATGACTCATTTAACATCAATTAATGATGATGATGACAAAATAGGTTTACTGAACAACGTGTTTGGATAAATAGCAAATATCAAAAAGAAAAAAAGGATCGATCCCGAAGATGATCCTCTAATGTGGTGGAGAGAGAACGAACATAGCTTCAAAAAGTTGATGATGATGGCTAAAAGATATTTGTCATGCCCATCTAGTAGTATACCAAGCGAACAACTTTTCAGCGGTGCTGAATTAATTTATGACGAGAAAAGGAAAAGATTAACAGCAGAAAATGCAAAAAATTGTTATTCCTTAAATCTAACTTGCCGCTTCTAAAATTCAATTACAAACGCGAATAAGTAAAGAAGCACCATTAGTCGGATACTTTCCAGTTTCCACAGGGCGGAGTATGGGGAAAGCAGATGGTGTTGTGTATTGTGCATGAATCCTCGTTCTACACCCTAGTAATTCTTGTAAGCAGAGGCTAAATTCAAGGTGTATACCAAGTTGAAATTTTCAAATTCCCTGTGTTTTCCCTGTTTTTTCCCTGTTCTTCCAAAATTTTCCCTGGACTAAAATAAATGATAAAAAACATCATTTTATCCTTGTTATCAATAAAGAAAAGTGAAAAAATGAAAGCCCTCCAGAGCCCACCCTCTAACCATCCCAGTAAACAAATTTTCTTGGCCAGCTTTCACAAATTTAAATGACATCATACAATTTGACATTTTATAAGTGAAATTTATATTTGCATTGAAAATTTTTTAAACAACTTCCAAAATTATTTATAAAGCCAAAGTTATGAACACAATCAATTAATTTTCTAAATATCTGCCAAATATGTTTACCAGGTCCCTGCTTTTGCTTTCATTTTTTCCCTTTTCTTTTACTTTATTCAAAATAAAAATTACAAAAACAAAGGTACACAAAAATATAAAAACATTTGCACATTTTCTTTTCTCTAAAATAAAATAAAAATATTTTTCCTTTTCTTTAAAACAAATAACAAAATTATTTAATTCTAAACTAAACCTACTAAATAAGTACATTAATCTTAAAAAAAAAAAAGTTTATGACTGTTTAAGAAAAGCTATTTTCTCTTCTAAAATATGAAGTTTTTCGGTCTCTTTGAAAATATTTCTCTTAACTTCTTCAGCCTCTTTAATCTCAGCTGCTAATTTCCTTTTTTTTTTGCACCTTCCAGAGTTTCTGCTTCTTTGGCACATAGTTTTCTTTTTAAGTATGCCTTATACTCTGAAGAAGCATTGCGGCAGTATGACATCATCTCATTTGTAATACAATAATCAACCCCTCCAGTATTTTTCATTTCTTCAGCAATAACTCTTTTAGCAAAAAGTGACTCTTCACGCAAATTTTCTTGTAGACAGTGTTTGTTTGTCGAGAAACCTCTCTCTACAGAAGCATTCCCATGAAATAAAGAAAGAATCAGTGTTACAAAGTTTTTTGTTTCTTTTTTGAACGTTTACATTTTAAAATTTCAATGAAAAATTGATCGAGTCTATCTTCCTTCTCATCAAAATTTTTCAGAAGTTCAAGGACATAGGAATTAGATATCAAGAGTTCATAATCCTCTTTGATTATATCAGCCGTCGAACCATCAATTCGCTTGATATCAATGAATTTTTCAACACACATATTAATTCTTTCAGAGTTATTAGAAAGCATTACCTTCGGTGACAAACAACTTAATGCCTTTGTGATGGAATATTTAAGAGGACTTCTTTCTACTAACTTCTGGATAAGTACTTGCAAGAATAACATACAATCTTCTCTAAATTTTTAAATTTCTGGAGGAGTTTGCAGCCTTCGAGGTGCATTCCTAATTCCCTCTTTTGCTGTATGATACAGGTCCATATTTTCTGCATTAATGAAATTTTTTTTATCTTTAAAGTTAATTTTCATTAAAACTTTGACGTCTGAACAATAATGTCCGGTTTTAGAATTCCCTTCATTAAAGTTTTAACTAAGTGACTGAGATCATCATACAAGAAGGGCGTCAATGGGTCTTCACGTTGAAACTTCAATAGAAATCCTTCCAACTGACGAGCTACTGCTTGGAAAAACCCCAACTTTGCATGTAATAAGGGATCCTTTAAATATGATTTCACCTTTCCAAACACTTTTGAATTTTTCAATTCCCAACTTCTTCCACGTACTTTCGAAGTCTTGGAAGCAATCGAATGGCTGTTGTTGTGGCATTTACATTTTCAACCCATCTTGTCAAACAAAATTTAGCAGGAAACTCTTCAGAGCCTGTTATTTTCATGAATGTTCCCCTTCTAGTTGGAAAATCTGTTAAATAAATAATAAGAAGCCCTTAAGTATTCTAATAAATCCCACTTTGTAGCTTTATGACCAGTTTTGAGAGCTCCATGGACAATATGCAAAGAGCAACTACCAAATTCAATCAATCTTGGAGTTTCGGAACAGGTATTTAATTCTGCTTTCAACAAAGATAACATTTTCCAGTTGACATTAGGTCCATCCATTGAAATACTTGTCACTTTAATGATGTCAACAGCTGACCCAAGCCCCTGCTTGAGATTTTCCAAAAGATTCTCAGCTCGAGTGTCGGTAAGGAACTGAAGTAAGATAACGAGTGGTTATGAGACCCGTAGTTAAGTCTTCAAACCTCACATGTATATCCATTTGAGTTCTTTGTGCAATTTTATTTAAAGCCTCATCATAGGATATTGATATATAAGAAGTATTTCTCAATACACCTCGCATTTTTTTAGTAAAGTAAGGAGCTAAACCAAATACACATAAATAGGAAAGTTTATCTTTGCTCACACCAAAGGACTGAGCTATCTGCGAATCAGGAAACATCTTACTAAATTGCTTTTGGCAACAATCAGAAGCTCTATTGGAAATATGAGATTGATTAACAGTCAAACTCCACATTATTTCAGCTTTCTGTGCATCTTTTGCCTTGCTAAAAGAGACATCCAAGGTAGAACCAACTGAGGCTCCCTGAGAACAAGAACTTGATGCAGAATTATTCGTTTGCAACTGCTTAGAATTAATTGAACAGTACCCAGTACTTTGCTTAACAAAATTGTTCATCATGTCCGGCGAGCTGGATTTTAAGCATTTAGTGATGCTCTGGTGTTTCTTGCTACTTGCATGACTTTTAATGGATCTTGTTGCCATATTAGAAAGGCAAAATTCTTTCTTGCAGTAGATGCACAAAGCGTAATGTTCGATTTCGCTTCTCTGAGCCATTTTGACCATTCTGGATGCAGAGTGGAGTCCAGCCATTGTAAATTAAAACTGGCTTTATAATAGTTTTTTGCCATCTAATATTTAAATATTATTATATAATACAAATTAATTCAATTCTGTAAAATAAAAGAGAAATTAGTTAAATGCGCTGATACTGCAGATGAATAAATTTTAATAAAAATAATATTATAAAGATTCAATAACTCAAGAAGTATAAATTCTTAGGCTAAGAAAAAGTTGATATATAAATTTTTTTACTTAATTTTACTCCATATTGGAACTTATCAACAATTTAAATTCTAAGTACTAGGAAGAGGAGAATCATAAATGATATTCTTGTGCTCTTTACTTTCCTCCTCCTTCAAAGACAAAACACCTTTCTAACATCCCTTGAGCAAACTGAGCTTCCTTAAGATCTCCCTTTTTAAGAGAATTTCAAAGTCAATATGTGCTTCACTATACTTCTTTAGGGGTTAAGCAAAAATGATGCCTGAAATAAATTGGATAATTTTATTTTCCCTGTGTTTTCCCTGTTTTCCCTGTTTTCCCTGCACACTTTTCATTTTCCCTGTGTTTTCCCTGTTTTCCCTGTTTTCCCTGTTGGTATACACTATGTAAATTGCACATTATACGACCAGAAATTTAGAAATTTTCAAGATATAATAATAATAATAATAATAATAATAATAATAATAATAATAATAATAATAATAATAATAATAATAATAATAATAATAATAATAATAATAATAATTAGTAGTAGTAGTAGT
>JABUQX010104359.1:0-10000 GCA_015478945.1 Trachelipus rathkii | reverse complement strand
CCGCCCCCTTTTTATACCTTTAAGTGAGAACCCGTCGCAGTCAGAAAAATCACCTAGGCTTCAAGGGACTGCCGACCAAACCCTCACTATCGGCATCTGTCAATGATGGGTTCATTCCCTGGACAAAACACAACTTATACCCCTTACAAAACCCCGCCATTCCACTGCTATTATGCACCTTTCTTCTCGTTCTGCCAAACTCACATTTCTTCTCCTCGATCCACTTTTTCTTAACTGACCCAAATCCACTTTTCTTTCGGTCTCCCAGCCGGTCGATTCCCCAACACACTCACCACTATACACCCGTTTAACCAACCGGACTATTCATCCATTCCTTTCACATGACCAAAAACCATCTCAATGTATCTCGTTTATTCTTCTCATTTACATTCTTTCTTCCACCACACAACCCCTTAATACGTGTCCATTTCTCATTTTATCAATTCGTTCTACACCTAACACACACTAGTGTCAATCTGAACACATTGTTACTTAGATCTATAACCTCTTTATTCCAGGACCATAGTTTCACTACTTGTACATTAGGGTGGAATGAAAAACCACCCTAAAAATTTTTTTTCGATTTGCGATTTCTAATAGTGTCCAAAAGTTGCCTTTTAGATTCATAATAAAGATTACAAAATTTCATTGCTCTACTACAACGTTTTGAGGTGCCGCAAAGAGCCTAAAAATTTGAAATTCTTTTGAATTTAAGAAAAATTCAAAATTTGGTTGCATATATTTTTATTAAAGCTATATACAGTTGTACACATTTACTGCGAAGTAATGCTATTAGCAACAATAAAGTCTTCTTAGATTAAAAAAAGAAAGACAGTCTGCACAAAATATTACGCACAATAAGGAATTGACTTTAGAGCAAATTTTTTGTATTTTTCTCATTTTTTACCAATTTATTATGCATTGTTAACACATGTTACAGTACTTTAAATAAAAGAAAATGAAACAAGGTGAATCGCATATTATGTGGTACATGTATACAAAAATTTCTTTATAACGAGAGCCAAAAATGTAAATCAATTAAATCCTTGATGAGACTAATAATTTCCCAACATTTGAAAATTTTTATTTTTCACTGCTTTGGCACATTGAAATGTTTTTTTGGATCGAATTATGGCAGATGCTTTTGAGATACAATTTTTTCATTAACAAAACCTTCCCTAGAAGATGATCTACAGACATGCAAAGATGTCTCAGTAACTAGTTTAACAGCTCTTTCCAAGACTTGTGTGTGACATGGGAACCTGGGAAAGTCAATTAGCGGGTTCTCCACAACAGTTGATTCTGAGGTTTTCCATAATGAATTGTTTAAGGGAATCATTGGAAATATACTTTGTCATTGGGGGTTCTGTGACTTCGATGTCGTACCATAGGATCATATAAATGTAATTATTAGCGTCAAAGTCGATTTTTGGAATTGTAAACTTTCTAATTCCACCTCTACTCTCTGCTCTTGCTTTTAGAAGTCTGTGCAAACCAAGCTCTCTAATATGTTTGCGCTCATCACATAGCATGGACAAAAGAATATTTTCCGCAGCTGCAAAGTAACCGTTTCTTTGAATAACTGGATCTATTATTTTTTTAAAGATCAGTAGTTAGACAGCGTGAATAAGAAATAAACTTTCAGAGATGTTTAGAACCATTCGAGCATGAAGGTTTCAATTTAATGTTAAACCACACGGGTGCATAAACTTTTACAAAAAAGTTAGCCAGAATTTGAAGGCTTTTAGTAGGAATTTCAGTTGCACATACAATCGAAGTATTCGATTTCCTAATGTAAGCTATCTTGAGTTAGCAAGTTTTCCAGGGTTTTTCAAAGATAAATCCAACGAGCAGTTTCCACTAGAAACAGCAATACACATTTCCATTAAGTACTTCTGATCTGTATTAAATCACTTATATTTTCTAATGAAAGAAGGTTATTTTCAATTGGTAAAAAGGGTACCACAGGAAGCTCATGACAGTTTTGCAGATGCTTACCTAGTTCTCCTTTAAACTCATTGGGACCCTTAGTTTTCCCATCTAAAGAATAAAAAAGGTGGCGTAAAGGCAGTTCGTTACCATAGAATAAGCAAACTAATCATTGCAGTGATCTTCCTATTTTGTTTTCCAACAACGGAATCACACCATTATTGACTCCAGTATTTATATCTGTTCCATCACATCCAATCGCGGTAAAATTCAAAGGTTTTTCGTTATCTCGGAAAAACTCAATTATGCTCTCTGCAATATCTTTTCCAGCACCAGATCTTGGTGTTACATGGCCTAAAAACTTTGATTTTGGTTCTTCTATTAGCGAAACGTGCTCTTCTGTAGTAAGCATTTTATAAAACTTATTTCCTTTCTTTTCTTGAATAATTGTCTTGTCTTTCCTTCCATCAAAAAACAATCCCCTATTTTCGGTTATCAGACCCTGACTGTCTTGAATGCATTTTTCCCGATTCTTTGATCTTTCTCGTCTAATTTCCATACAATCGATTACTTTACTTTTGTCATCATTATTTATTAAACCTAAATCCTGCAAAGTAGCGCTTGCTACTGCTGCAGCAGCTCTATCAGATATTTCTGTACGATTACATATGGAGGCAACAGACGGCAGTTTAATGAGCATTTGAGCTATTTTTTTTGGTTTGTTTCTTGTAATGCTGAAGGACATGCTAAATTTGTCTCTTTTTGTAAAAAGCTCTCTTGTTCTTCATCACTAACAGTGAGCTTTTCTGTCACTTCTTCCGTGTTGTCATCACTATCAGTAAACCTTGATGTCATTGTGACATTTTAAAATTTTTTTTTGGAGTAAATTCAAATTTCCTCTGTATTTCTTTACTTTTCCTTGCATCTTTCAATAACAAAGCGTTTGTGGTAACTCTATCAATGTTACCCATAACTATTTTCTTGGACGATCGTTGATCTTTCAAAAATTTCTGCCCTAAAAAAGGGACTTTCCTTTCTTTTTTACAACTACATTGTTGAAAGTCTAAACATTTGCAGGAAGCAATATCAAATTAGAGTTTAGCATGTTCTTCAAATGTAGCAAGGTTTGAATTATGCTTTTCTGGTTCTTTTTTTTATAGATCTTAACAAATTTCGGTACTTGTCATGATAAGCTTTTATCATTTGTAAAATTCGGGTATTAGAAACTACAGGAATAGAAACTTTTAACCATCTATTTTCAATTTTCTTACCTAAAATATAGGATATTTCACTTACAGTTGGCACCTTCGATGATATATCTGGTTTGAGGTTACTTCTAACAAGAAAATAGAACTTCATTACATCTTCCTATGTTGGCAACATTACTTCACTTAAATCATTAAAACTTCCGAAAATAGGACATTCCACCATTTGTCTAGTGTTAACTTGTTTCGACAGAGCCATTTTGTTACACAATAGTAATAACAACGATACACACACTCTCAAAATATACCGTATCACTTACATTGACTCTGAAGTCTGAACTCAGTGAACTTTGCTCGTGAACTAGCGACTACAGCCAGGCTAACGAACGCACAATTGCACATTGAACACAAAACGCACGCAGCTTCATCTTTAATCAAAATATTTATTTCTGACCTATTTCTTTTCTTTTATCCTAACCCTAAAATTAAAAGTATAAGAAAAAAAAACGCTTGTTCTATTAATAAAAAGGTCATAAAAAGTACGAACTTTTGTAATTGGACTTTTAGAATGCAAGTAGGAAACTAGAGAGAAAGGTTGAAATAGAGCAAAAAATTTCAAATTTATGAAATGTTATCGTACTTGCGGCACCTCAAGACATGCTCGCATTTCCCAAATTTTAAAGGTAAAGCATACATATCAAAAAGCAACTTTTCCGCACTATTAAAAATTTTAAACAAAAAAAAATTTTTTCGTTCCACCCTACTGTACATTAAAGGTAATCACACATACCCTCATGTAAGACCCTAGCGCACTCAACACTTAGGTCCTTTACATCCACCAGAGTGGATTAATTAGCACAGCTACCTCCTACCATTCACAAACTTTCTTACTGCACTCTCCATCATCCGTTTCCTTTTTCAATTCCAACATATATCCTAAATATTTAAATTCAAGACACTTGTCAAGCTTGTTCACATCCAACATAACCTCGCACCGAAGACTGTCTTCACTCACAACCATAACCCTGCTCTTATCTACGTTTACTTTCAAACCACTCCTTTTACACACCCTGCCAAATCCCTCTATCAATCCTCTCAAACTCTCTTCAGATTCGCCACACAAAAGCAAATCATCCGCATATAATAAGTAGGGTACGATATATATATATATATATATATATATATATATATATATATATATATATATAAAGTAATATTATATATATATATATACATATAATATATATATATATATATATATATATATATATTATATATATATAAGAGATAATTTCGATAGCACATATATATATATATATTTATATAAATATATATAATTTATATTATTATATTAAATATATCATATATATATATATAGTACTATATATACTAGATATATTATATATATATATATACAATATATATATATTATAATATATTATATATTAATATACTATACTTATATATAATATATATCAAATATATTTATTATTATTATATAGGAATTATGTAAAATTTAATTTAAAACATGAATTCAGTGTCTAATTTACAGCTAAAAAAATTTTCTTTTTGCTCTCCTGAAGAGAAATTAGAAATTAAAAATTTGGGTCGTCCTATCCCAACTTTAAAAATAGAACAAATTGTTAAAAGTAAAAACCGGCAATTTAGGCGTGTGTTCTATTCATCTTTTTATGAAAAGCATGATTGGCTTTGTGGTTGTGAGAAGAGAAATTCTTTATATTGTTTTCCTTGTTTGTTGTTTGGAGGAGAAGATACATGGACTAAAACAGGTGTAACAGATATAAATCATTTAACATCAAATGCAAAAAAACATGAAAACACAAAGGTGCACATGAAAAATGCCGTAAGCTTTTCATTTTTTGGAAAATTAAATATCGCAAAACAATTAGACAGCGAATATAGAAAATCAATAGCTAAGCATAATGAGAATGTTAAAAACAATAGATACATCTTGAATATTATCATAAACTGCATTAAATTTTGTGGAGCATTTGAGTTGGCCCTAAGAGGACATAACGAAACTGAATTTTCAACTAATCCAGGCGTTTTTAGAGGGCTATTGAACCTCAGTGCTGAATTAGATGATTCATTAAGGGTACATTTAGAGAAAGCCACTGTTTTCAAAGGAACTTCTAAAACAATACAGAATGATCTTCTCCAAATTATGCTCGAAATATGTCACGAAGAAATTAAAAGAGAGATTCATGAAGCTGAATTCCTATCTATCATTGCAGATGAAACCAGTGATGTTTCCAATTCATTTCAAATGGTTGTAGTTTTTAGGTACATTACTAAAGGAAAACCAGTAGAGAGATTTTGGAATTTCGTTTCACCAGAAAAGCATGATGCTGAGACACTCAGTACTTGTCTTTTAAATGAGGTTGAAAAATTAGATATCAAAGAACATAAAGATAAATTAATATCACAAACTTACGATGGCGCTAATGTTATGAGAGGCTCATCTGGTGGAGTTCAGGCTAAGTTAAAACAAATATATCCAAGAGCTGAATATATACACTGTCATGCTCATCAGCTTAATTTAGTAATGCTAAATGCCGCATCAGTTAACAGAAATGTCCGAATATTTTTTGCTAATCTTCAAGGCATATGCACATTTTTTCCCACTAGTCCAAAAAGAACCGCAGTATTGGATCAAGTAGTGAAAAGACGTCTACCTCGCTCAATCTCAACCAGGTGGAACTTTCATTCAAGATCTGTAAATACAGTTTTTGAAAATATTGACGAAATAAGAATTGTACTTTCTAATATTATATTTAATATGGGATGAATTTCAAGACGTAAATACAATTAAACCTTGCGTCAGGTCACATTAAAATTATTGAGGGTAATAATTCAATTCTGGCTTTTTCTCCTTTTTTTCATAAAATCATGCCTCACGTAGACTTTTTTATGGCCGGCTGCAAAAAAGGGTCACTGATCCCCTCAGTATCAAGATGTTCATTGATAATTTTGAGAGGAAAATTCTTTTAATAAGGGAAGAGTCCCAGGAGACGATACAAAACTTGGAAAAGAGAAGAAAAACGGATATCTCCGAATTAATCGAGAGTCAAAAAGGTGATTATGTGACACAATTTATTTGTCAGATAAAAGATAGATTTACATTTTCAGGACATTTAATTGTTGCACGTTATTTCTGCCCGAAATGTTTCCTCAGTATGATTCCATCTTGTTAAAAAAAAAATTGTTAAATGAAAACCTCGTAAATTGTACACTTTCATGACATCAACAAACTTATATAACAGACACACTATCATAATATATAGCTTAGGAACGGAATGTCGTTTCTATGTTCTGGAGCCATAGCCTTTTATTTTGTTTCATTATAGAGAATTCACTGGAAGCACTTTAGTGGAAACTTATGAAACTATTAAAAGTTTTAATAACCATTCCGATGACAGCGTCCGAGAGCAGAGCGCTGGCTGTTTTCCTTATATAAAAAGGATTAAAACCTTTCTAAGAAACACCATGGGGCAAGAAAGACTTTTCAGCCTTAGCAATGCTTTCGATCGAGTAAGACTTTATTATGGCATACAAGATTTTAACAATAAAGTGATTCATAATTTTGCTCAATCAAAAGATCAGAAGAGCGGACTTTTCTGTTTTTAAACTAAAATTGTAAAGGTAAGTTACATAACTTTTTCAAAATAATTGTAAATTTTTTTAAATTTTTCGAATTAATAGCCTACTGTCATCAATGCTCTCTTTTTTGAAACACACATGCACTCACCACACACACACACAATAACATATCATATATATATATACTATATATTCTATATATATATAATATAGTCATCTTAATATAATACTTATATATATATATGCAATCCATATATATATTTATATTATAATAATATTGTGTGTGTATGTGTGAGTAAAATGTAAAATGGCAACTACCGATTATTTTGGGCGAGCGCGGCTCGCGTGATATATATATAATATATATATATATATATATATATATATTATTTATATATATATATATATATATATAATATATATTATTATATTATATATATTATATTATACAATACTATATATTATATATGTATATATATATATATTCATATATATAATATATATATATATATATATATATATATATATATATATAATATATACTATAATATAATATATATATATATATATATATATATATATATTATATATATATATATGTATATATATAATTATATATATAATATATTATATATATATAATATACATATATATATATATATATAGATATAATATATAGTATATATATATAAATATATATTAGTATATATATAAATATACATTATATATATATATAATATACTACTATATATCTATATATATATATATGATAGTATTATATATATATATAATATATGTATATTATATAATATATATACTATATACATACATTATATATATATATAAGTATATATATATTATATATATAATATTATTAGCTATATATATATTATATATATAATATATAGTTATATATATATAGTATATATATAATATATTATATATATATATTATATATATATATATAATTATATATAATATATATATACTATCATACTAAGATCATATGACCAGACTCAATCTCTAACCTACATTTAAAACACCTCGGTGAAAAAGCACTTCTTCCTTATCACATAATCTTTCAAACAAATCCCTTGGCAACTTACTATGTATACCCTCAATTGGGAAACCAGCATTTATACTACCACAAACTAAACCTAAAAACCCCAACTCCCCTCCTTTTACCGCCTATTTCTTCTCCTCTCCTCCATTCAGTAAACTGCCGGAGAAAACTCAATTATTAAACAAAACTTCCCCTTCACCACCCTCCCAGATTTCCAACATGGCTTTAAAAGCAAACACTCCACAACTACAGCCCTTTCCTCCCTCACCCAACACATCATTAATGGCTTCAACCAATCCCCATTCCATAGATCCATTCTACAGCAATCGACATCAAACAAAGCCTTTGACACTGTCCCAACATTCATTCTTATTCAAAAAAATCCTTCAATCCCTCCTAGAAAATAACGACAAAAAATGGTTTTCTAATTTTCTCACTAACTGTGTTGCCAACTCTCCACAAAAAAACAACCTTTACCACTCCATTAAATTAAAAAGCCAGTGTTCCGACAGGGAGCCATTTCTCTCTCCATTTCCTCTTCAATCTTTTCACAGCAAACCTGCCCATCCCTACCCACCAATTCCACAAACTTATCAATTTACGCCAGATGATATCAGCCTCATTCCCCAACATCCAGACGTAAATATAGCCACTCATCATACCCAAGAATACTTAACAAACAATTAGAAACTTGTTATTTTCCACAGAATGACCGCCTCTCGTTCTCAAATCCGTCCTCCACCCTCCTAACCACTGACCACGCACCAATCTTCACTCCATCCAATAGTTTTCCTGAAACAATGCCGTAATAAATTATAAACCCCCAAAATATTAGACTTACCTATGGACACACACCTTCTTTCACCCCACATCGACGCAAATCATCATCAACCCAACGGAAACTAATATTACTCCGAACCCTTTCTTTCGAGTGCACAGTCTCAACACACCCTTAGCACCATATAAACAATTCCTCAGAAACAAATAATAAACTATGCTTCCCCCGATGGTTCCCTGCACTGTCAAAATCTAACAAAAAAAATTACAAATCACACAAAACACCGCCCTTAGAATCATCACGGGATGCACTAAAACTACCCCATTCAACATTTAAATGACGAGACTTACATCCTTCTTATCTCCACCCACCTGGAGATGGTGGGGATTCATTCTACCAGAAAACCTCTAAATCCAACGCACCCATGTCACCAAATATTCTCCCCTCCTGACACAGAGCTAAAATTCCCCCATCCTCCTCGCCAGGCTAAATTCTATAATGACATATACAAATATTATTCCCCCTCCCCCCCAATAGGTCATGGATTTCACATATCCATACACATCTAACTTAACACGTACCTACAAAACCGCCCCAATAACAACTTACTAAACTCCCCTCCCCAAAATTTTCCCCTATAGAAGAAACACGTGCAGAAGAGGCCAAATTGACCTCGCCCGAAGCAGATCAGGCCACCCCAAAACTCTTACATATAAATATAGATTCAAAAACTAGACAATGTTATCTCCCCACTGCACCAGATGTCACATTTTCCCAAACAATGGAGCACCTCCTTCTGGGTGCTCCGCTCTCAACGCCCCCCGTGCCGACTTCTCTACATCTTCGCCTCTCGACCTGTGGAACCGCCCAAGAGCTGTGGCCGGCTTCCTGGAAGCAGGTGTGGCCCTCCAATTGAGGTGGGCCAGTGGCAGAATATAAGTATATATATATAATATATATATATTATATATTATATAACTATATAATTATATATTATAATATATATAATATATATATATCTATATATATCAGTAGTGGCTCGTGAACCGAAAACATTGGGGGCACTTCAAAATAATTAAATGTTATATATATACTACTATATATATATATATTATATATATATATATAATATTATTAATATTATATATATATATATATTATATATGTATATATAATAATATATATATATAATATATATATATATATATACACACACAATATATTTATATATATATTATATATACTATATTATATATACTATAATATATATATAGTATATATTATATATATATATATTCTTTTCACATAATTATACCGCGTTCATAATTCTATTGTAACTCTCTGCCGAGGAAGTATATTCATATAATAATTAGTACCCCGTTCTCTTATATACGATTTTATTTA
>JABUQX010104358.1:37500-40006 GCA_015478945.1 Trachelipus rathkii | reverse complement strand
AATGGCGCAACTTGTAGGATGAATTACTCGAAAAGGGGAGTTACATCAACTCAGAAACCATCTAAAATAAAAACATATTAGCGAGTTCACAATGTTTGGTGCAGACTCAGCAAAGGAAAATCGAAAGAGGAAGGTATCACCAACGTCTTTATAAAAGCAAACCAAGCAACTCTCGAAATATGATTCGAAAAAAAGAAAATATATGTCGTCAACGTAAAACTATATAGATACCAAATAGCTATATTGAAGGGACGACCTTCCATTTTAACACGTATAAGATGTTATTCAATATATAGCAACTGGTAAGAGACGTAATATTTATGCTAGATAGAATAAAAAGAATAGGTTTAATAATATTTAGACAAATAAAGTATTATACAGAGTATCTTCGTTCAACCTAATATATATATATATATATATATATATATATATATATATATATATATATATATATATATATATATATATATATATATATATATATATATATATATATATATATATATATATATATATATATATATATTATATATATATATATATATATATATATATATATTAATTATATATATATATATATATATATATATATATATATATATATATATATATATATATATATATATATATATATATATATATATATATATATATATATATATATATGTATATATATATATATATATATATATATATATATATATATATATATATATATATATATATATATATATATATATATATATATATATATATTTTCTTTTTTCACCATCGAATCTTCTTGTAGAGCCCTAGGAGTGGGGTGTTGTACACTCAAAGTTTCATCCTAGCCCAAATTATTTGATGAGCACAGACGCAGCCTTAAAGTGAGGGAGATTAAATGTAGTAGGGAACATAAAGATAGCAGAATTCCTTCAGAATATAGGTATGGTGGAAAGAAGCAAAGCACAGAAAGAACTAGCCTTAAGTTAGGAAGATCTACATATTCGTGCGCAGACACAGCACCCCTTGTGCTACGAGGGCGTCGTAAAGGTGGTGGTACGCGAGTGGTAAGTTCCCTCGAACACCTGCCGCTGCGGTACCTATAGAAAAGAGATAAAGCACCAACATCGCGCCGCAAAGATAGAGGGTCAAGTGAACTGGAAAGTACAGAACAGTTTATAAGCCTTTTGGCTTTTGACTCGACCCTGTCCAAAAGCCGGGTGAAACCAGAGCCCCCCCAGATATGAGAACAGTACTCCATACAAGGGCGGATGAGACCCTTGTATAGCTGGAGTAACTGAGAAGAGGAAAAAAAGTCGCAGTCTAAACAGAACTCCCAGTTTCTTTGAGGCCGCCCTAGCAACCGTTGTGATGTGAGGTTTCCAAGATATTTTTTTGTTTATGTTAAGGCCAAGAATGTTTATATTGTCAACAGGAGAGGAGAGAACTGCCTGAAAGATATAGGAAAGTTGTAGTGCTGTGTTTAGAGAGGAGATCAGGTTGAGTTTTTAAAGAATTGAATTTCACCAGGTTGAGACGACCCCACTCGGAAATTCTATCCAGATTAGCGAGAATAGAATCGGAAAGATTAAGACGAGAGGCAATTCTAGAAGTAAAAGAAGGAGCAGAATTGAAATGAGTTGAAGAATGAAGGGTCGAGTCATCGGCATATGAGTGGATAGAGTTAGATGTGCAGGTGAGAAGATCATTAATGAAAAGTAAGAATAAAGTAGGAGATAAGACAGAACCCTGAGGAACACCACTATTGACAGAAAAAGAATTTGCTTCATCAACCACAGCCGATATTGAGCGACTTGAAAGAAAGCTGGAAGTGAGCAAAGAGAAGGAGGAAACCCAGAGGAGGAGCTTGGAGAGCAGTGACTCGTGCCATACCCGGTCAAATGTTTTGATAAGGCTGCTGTCTCACGCAAGCCTCCTAGTAGTTCTAAGAGCGGTTCATAAATCGGGTTAAATAGGAAAGTATATCGCCAGTAGACTCCGTGCAACGAGAGCCGTACTCGGCATCGGAAAGAAGAGAATGAGATTCCAGATGGTCTAAGAAGTGAGAGTTAAGAAGTACTTCAAAGATCATAGATATAATACATGTGAGAGCTATAGGGCGATAGTTAGAAGGATCAGAGCGGCTTCCTTTTTTCGGAATAGGTTGGACATGTGCGTTTTCCAACACTGAGGGAAAGTGCTAGTATTGAGACATAGAGAATATAGTTGAATGAGGGGCGGGGTCAGCACGTAAGCACATTCCCTCAAAACTCGGGAGGAATGCCATCCGGGCCACCCGCCTCCTTAACGTTCATAGATCTCAGGAGCCCATGCACTCCGATCAAATGTAATCACAGGCAAAGACCAAGGACACCTGAGAGGAGAAGGAGGAGAAGGAGGAGAAGGAAGAGAAGGAGGAGGATGAAGAATGCCAGAATCGTCCAGGGTTGAGTTAGAGGAAATTAGGAGGCCGAAGAGATTGGCCTTTTCAGTTGGAGAGTTAGCAACAGAGCCATCAGATCGA
>JABUQX010104358.1:27500-30000 GCA_015478945.1 Trachelipus rathkii | reverse complement strand
ATGATTGTGGTTTGATTACGACTGGTGGGGGTGAGAGGGGGTTGGGGGTTTAACTCTGAAAATGCTTCAACTGGTTTCTTTATATAAAAAAAAAACATGTTTTTTTTCTCCTGTTTTGAAGTATTTTCTCTTCATGTAATGGTAATTGTTTTCATGAGGAGTATTACGTAGAACAAACTTGTTTAAAAACATATTGTAACTTTAGACGATTGCATGTAAGAGTGTAGCTATTCAACTATATATATATATATATATATATATATATATATATATATATATATATATATATATATATATATATATATATATATATATATATATATATATATATATATATATATATATATATATATATATATATATATATATATATTTATAAATACATATATATATACATATATATATATCCTCATTCAATTCTAATTTACGTTGAAAAGTCGTCTTTAGTAACAATTTTAGTGGTTATATATATATATAGTATATATATATATATATATATATATATATATATATATATATATATATATATATATATATATATATATATATATATAACCTTATTAATTATAAGTCCTCTCAAATTTCATGAACCTTACATAAATTGTTTGAAATGACTCCGATAAAAGTTATGATGTCACTCAATGACACTGGAAAAAAGTTACGAAGCCCTAAACTATATTTCTGCAAGAAAAACAAATTTGAAGATTTAAATGCATGGCACGTGAACATTTGTCTACCTTTCGATTCCCGAATGCTCGCATTGAAGATATAAATGCATGGCATGCAAGCATTTAACTACCCCCCTCAACTCGTGAGTGCTGGCAAACTATGCAAAAAAAAACAAAAAAACAATAGTTCCTTTGGGCCACAAACAGGGTTGGTGATTTTTTGGATTTTTTCAGAAAAAAAATAAATTTTGATTTTCAGGATTTTTTGGATTTTTTGAATTTTTTGAGATTCGTGACGTCACGCGAAATATAATTTGTAAACAAAACTTTTTATAAGTTCGATATAGAATTATTTTTAACCCTAGGCCCTAGCTATGGGTTCAAAATCTTAAAAAAGGGCTTATAGTCTATGACAGCGGTCTCCAAACTTTTTTGATCGCGTACCCCTAAGACAAAAATAATTCTAAGTTGTACCCCCTATAGGCCTGTAATATATATATATATATATATATATATATATATATATATATATATATATATATATATATATATATATATATATATATATATATATATATATATATATATATATATATATATTTTATTCATATATATATATATATATATATATATATATATATATATATATATATATATATATATATATATATATATATATATATATATATGTATATATGTATATAATATATATATATATATACATATATATATAATATATATATATATATATATATATATAATATATAATATGTATAATATATAATATAATAATAATAATATATAATATATATAATATATAATATATATATATATAATATATAATAATAATATATATATATACATATAATAATAATAATAATAATAATATATATATATATATATACATATATATATGTAATAATATATATATATATATATATATATATATATATATATATATATATATATATATAACTAAATATATATATATATACATATATATAATATGTATATATAATATATATATATATATATATAATATGTATAATATAATATATATATATATATATATATATATATATATAATATATATATATATATGGCATATATATATATATATATATATATATATATATATACTCTTATATATATATTACTATATAATATATTATATATATATATATATATATATATGCTATATATATATATATATATTTTTATATATATATATATATAATATAATATATATATATACATATATATATATATATATATATATAATATATATATATATATAACTATTATATATATATATATATATATATATATATATATAACTAATATATATATGCTATATATATATATATATATATATATAAAAAAACTCATGGACAAATTTAATGCATCACCTGTAAATATAATTGTAAACGCTTTCATTTTTTGGAAATGTAGAGCTAGGGTTTGGTTTTATTTGGTCATACCTAACTTCGGAGTGTATACCGTATGTAACTACACCGTGTATGGAACTAAATGGCATAATAAAGACAACCAACCAAATTACGAAATCCCGAAAGTACGTTCATAGGAGAACAAGATGGCAAGACACCAACCAACTAACGAAACAAACCCTATGCTGTAAGTCGTAGCTTGACAAAGACTGTCACAATGGAAAGACATCGTCAGAGAAGAGGAACGTGCCATAGGAGTTATCACACTGTCGGAAGCAGGCCATTCTCAGAGACAGGTGGCTCAGCAACTCGGGGTAAACCAATCGACGGTCAGTCGAATCCTTCGTCGGTTCAGGGAGACTGGCAGCAACCGTAGACGACATG
>JABUQX010104358.1:0-15000 GCA_015478945.1 Trachelipus rathkii | reverse complement strand
TTATATATAAAAATTTATATAATATATATATATAAAAATAATATTAAAATGGAGCTATTATGTGATATTTATTATATAATTTATAGTATTAATTTTTATTGAGATCCCGGAGGGGATGGGGTCCATTCCGTCGCCCTACTTCATATTAAATAGTCAATTATACCCTCACCTTCCTGCTAAACTGACACAGGAATTAGCTCACATTACTCGCTTCTCGAGCTATTTAAGTAGCATTTCTGCGATATAAAACATATTAAAAAAAGTAATATTATAACAGGTTGCCATAGAAATGAACATATTAACCATAAGAATAGTGAAATAAAAATAAACGAAGAAATAAAAACGAATCGTGAAATATTTTCTTGTGCATTTCATTGTGTGACACATAAAGTTAAATATAATATATAATAATATAAATATATAGCAACAATAATAAAATTATGATACTCAGATATTAGTAAAAAAATATACTATATTATATAAAATAAACTCTAATTAAAAAGAGCAGTTATTAAATAACTCTTATTTAGTAAAAAGCTTCACACTTTTATAATTATATAATATTCTTTAACGTCACTTATGTATTAAAATAAATATATATATTAAATGGTTTTAAAAAAGCACAGCTATATTCCCACTGTCTCATACTTTATTTTATTCATATTTTTATCCGTCAGTCTATATAAAATTTATCTGAGAACATACGGATATATATCTATATTAATAAATATATATAGTATATATATATTTATATATATATATAATATATTATATATTTATATAAAAATATTAATAATAAGTATATAATTAAATTATTAATATATATATATATATATTATACTATATATAAAAATATAAATATATTATAATTAATATTAATATATTATTTAATATATAGTATATATATATATATATGTAATTAATATTATATATTTATGATATATATATATATTACATATTACTTATATTATATATATATATAATATATAATATATAATAAATATATATTATATATATATAATATATAATTAAGATATAATAAATATATATATATATTATATAATATATTATATATATTATATAAATATTATATATATATATCAGTTTATTATTCATGCTTTCCTAGAAATATATGTTCCGGAAAATTTATAGAGTTTATTTATTGGTTTTCTCTTTACAGGTAAAGAAAGCCCAGATGAACTCCGTTGATTTAAAATTGAACAAATTTTATCATTTCCCCCGAAACTTTCCCAACACTACTATGACTTTCCGTCAGTAAATACGTAAAAAATGTAAGTGAATTTATAAGAGCTTGATTGATTCGTTATGAGATTTCACATTTGGATATGGTGAGGAAGAGTCTATAAACTATCGTACAGTTCGTGCGTGAGAGTGTTATTATGAAGAGAGCGGTGCTTATGCTCGTGTAACCACAGGAAGGAAACGTACGTGCTAAAGGTTTATATTTGGTATCCTTTGGTGGAAATCTTTTATCAAAAGTCGTTAGAATGAAAAATAGTTTGTAATTGGACATGTCTTGCTGGATTTTGGAAATTTACTTGTAGCTTTGCCTTTTAAATAGGCAGCGCATCTCTTTTCGTTTGTCACCGCTTTTCCATTCTCCTCTAACCCTTATGACCGATGCAACTGCCGAGTCCGGCGAAGTTCTTCGCCTCGCAAATGACCTGCACGCTAATACCGGTAAATCCGGGTCACACCACCTGCAGCAGAATAACCCACATCCTGCAACCACGCGCTGCAGCACAACCTTGCGTCCACCTTGCTATTGCCAATGCCTCACCGCGAATGCGAAAGGCCGATGCCGTAATGCAGTTCTGATTACCGATGGCACAAACAGCTATGACGCAGCTTATCGGTTATTGAAACGGTAATAAGCTTTTTGTATTTTTCGTTTCTTCAATGTATGAATTTCTGGTAAAATGAAAATCATCCGAAATATTTAACTTTAAAAATTTTCATCACAAATTTATTAGTATATTATTACTGATCAATATATTAATTATTATTATTATTATATTATTATTAATATTATTATTATATTATTTATAATATTAATTGATTATTACTATATTACGTCGAAGCTGATGTCGACGAAATAAAACTAAAAGATTCGTAAATAAAAAAAAATAAAGGAAGAATAAATCAATCGGGAGAAAGAACAGAGATTAAGAACATTACAAACGTAGTAAGTATGAAGAGAGGTTGCGAAAGAAAATATGCTAAAAGGAACTGATTGAGGGAACGTTGAAAATCTGTTTCAATAATTAGATTGAAATACGTGATTCTAAAGGGAATTAATAAAGAGCGAGGAGGAATTCTTTTTCTTCGGTTTCAAGACGCCCAACAACTCGAGAGGGGAATCATTCTGCGGAAGAAGGATTTAGAATTCCTTTGAAATTACGGATAATCATATTAGGGGATATTGAGCTTAAGGAAAAGTAATCAATCATGAATAGATAAAATTGATTAATTTGACTTTCAATACCCAAAATTATTTTTTATAAAGTAATAAAAAATATTTTGCGGGTAACCTGGGAGATGTAGTAAAATATTTATAGTATTAGGTTTCGAAGAATGTTAGTTCTATTGAGTATTTGAAGGACAGCTTATCATCATTGAGGAAGTTTCGGGCGCGTGCTTAAAGGAACCACCACTTTTATTTCTGATTGGGCAAGTAAAGAAACAATAAAAGACTACAGCAGCAGAAAGAGGGTGGGAAAGAAGTAAGAGTAAAATGTGGAGGAAGTATGAGTGATGGGAGTGTGTGTGCAGTAAAGAGAGATAATTCTATAAATTGGAAGAGTAAGGGGAAATATAAATATTCATACTGTAAATGGGTAATGTATACCACCTATTTGGAAAGCTAGAATGCGTGGAAATGCCATATCAAACTTTCAACAAAGTTGCTGAAAGCGAATGGAAAAAGTTTGAGCTATGGAGATGCCAAAGAATATTGAATTATCAGACACATGTAATAGAAGAAAGCTGAAAATAATTTCGCGTAAATAGTTACTGGTAAGCCACATCCATTCTGAAATATTTAGCTCGTGTGTTGAATGAAAAGGAATAGCATTTTCTTTGCTTTTAATTAAATTAAATACGAGCCTAATGGGTTTTTTTATAATCTTTTGTTAAAGATATATGTAAGTAAAATAAAAGCAAAAAGCGCTTCGCGTTTATTTCTGAACTAACATGGATTCTCTAATAGACGAATGAAGCGTTAGTGAATTGACATCTAAATGTACAGAGTATGCGTACTCTTGAATAGCTTAGTTAGCTTACTTCTAAATACTTAGTTCAATTTACTTACTTCACTTACTAGTCTACTTATTTAATTTCTTGCTTTCTTAAATTTTTATTTTTATCTTTGCAAGTTTTCATATACTTGTATTATTTTTTTTTTTATATAATAAAAATTGCTGGCTCCCCCCCCCTTGCTGTCTGAGCAGCTGAAATACAAATTTTTAAGCGTCCTCTTATCTTAAAAAAATTGAGCATAAAAACTATTACTGATCACAGTCTATATCTAAAGGATTAATCTAGTCTAAGATCTATCAAAAACTACATCTAAATTCCTAAACTTAACCACGGGCGTTCTTTCTAACATATTAATCCCGCAACCTATGTTTACCTTAATGCTTAGAATGATCATTTCGCTTAACTACCCAACTATAGATTTCCTAATCCACTAATTGCTTTACCTAACTAAATGTAGAAAAATTAGCTACAGACGCAATGCGAAATATGTAACGTAATCATTTCTTAAAAATTAATAAAGATCCTTCTATAAAGCTAGAGAAATAGCTTCAAAATAATAATCGAATTCCATTTTAAAAACTAAAGAATTTTTTATCTTAAACTCTACGCAACATATAAATCAAATATAGTCTTACAGCAAATTGGATGAATTATAGTAGCCAGCGACGCAAATAATAAGTCTTTGATTAATCCTCTGCAGACTGCTTAGTATTCAAATCCAATCTGACAGCGCGGCACAGTCGAACAAGAGTCTTCTCTGCTAGCAACTGTAATTGTCCTTTTACCTCTGCCTTGCTGTTGTAGAGACTGTCCTTCATCTTGTTTGAACTTCTTGAAACCATAGGCGTGCTAAGAATCTCTGCCGCACAGTAAACAATGTTAATGTGGTCCAGTAAGATGCGAATACCTATTTTCCTGTCATCTCTGACGAATGCCATAGGGGGTGCATCTGACCAACAGTCAGGAAATAGCAGATACCGCCATCTTTTCTGGGCAATTTGCGCAGAATTCTCTCAGGGAATTTAACAGCTTCTCGGATGAATCCACCATAGTTTTCCAATACACCTCACCGTTCATGTGCCGGTGGCTCCTGAAGAATTCTTGATCACATGGGATTCGACTAGTGGAAAATTTTCTGCTTGCTGAAATAATGAGGCAATAGAAGATGGTCTAAACTCTTTTCTCCGAACCGCAGGGTTGGAAGGGGGTCTTTGGAAGTCATTTCTAGGAGTGGAACATGCAAATGAACATCTGTCGGACGCAAATTTCTTCCTGCTAACCTACTATCGCTGTTATCTGTCTTTTTTCACGAATCTCATCGCTATTACTCTTCTTTTTCTTCGACGGTTGCGGTTTACTATCTTCTACGGGTCCACCGAGGTTGGTTGTTGCCACTGGAGTCTGATGGCTCCAAGATTATTTCCACTCCGTATCGCTGAGGTGGAGGATTGAGTAACGAGTTTATTTATAGATCTGAAGTTGGTTGTGGAGTAGGAGTTGGGAAGTAGCTGTTTGTCCGGGACTGGAATTAGTAGGCGTTGTGGAATTTGGAAAAGAATATTGGAAGACTCTTGAATCTTGTCGGGAGAAAAAGTTCTCCACTTCCATCTACTTCTTCTTTACTTCTTCTACTTTTTCACTTCTTCTAATTCTTCTACTTCTTCGTCGTTTCTCTCAGAAGGACTCCTGGGTCTGCTTCGTTGGTTGGTCTTATCTTCAATTCTTTACCTTTTTTTTCTTTCTTAGCTTAACATTTCTTCTACTGCCTGGGGATTCCATACTTCATCGTTCATAAAGTCAAACTGTGACTCAGTGATCTTTTCTGCAGGAATCACCTTAGCGTGTCCACATGGACGGGAAATGTTCGCCTGAGCTTAAACAGATCACCCATAATTGTTGTCCTTTTAAACATCGACAAGTATGGCCCTTTCGAACTTTGGACATAAAGACATTTGTGAAGTGAACCTTGATGAGGCTTTTTGACCGCTCTAATGTAAACGTACATCTCCTATTTTGAACTCTTCTTTGCTTGCCTTCTTTATGTTGTTGCCCCAAAGTTCTTTGTGGTTGTCCTACGTCTAAAACTTCTCTCTAGCCAAGAATCTGGTATATAGATCGACTCCTTTCTACTATTCGTATCTAACTTCATCTTGAGATGAATCTCATATTCTCTGTTTCTTTATTCACAAAAATTGGTGATAACATAATTCTGGCATCTCATAATTGGGGACTCTTTTTAGTTAACCATGCAAAAGAAAGTTGAGGTGAGAAGAACCCAGAAAGAGGGTGGGTGTCGCGTTCTTATATATTGTAGTCCGTCTAACATTGACTTATCTTAGAGTCGGGTTCGTCTACATATTCGTTTAATGCGCTCTGGCTAAAGTACAAATCCCTGGAGGATAGAAGGAAGAATGCCTAATGAAGTGAACCAATAGGCAAAACAACATATTATGTTTATTCGACCATCGGGGAGCGATGCCCCATCCTTCTACTTACAGGCACTCCACCTACCATCTTCTATGCGCCCTAACCAACCGTATCCCTTACCTGGAGCATGGGCCAAGGGTATCCCTAAAATGCCTCCCACAACCCATTGTGAGTTCCATACTATCCCAGCTAACAGTTCAATCCCCGCTTCCGAGCATAACCGGAGAATTTAAAATTCTTTAACATCTTGAAGACGAGAATGTGGAAGGATCCAGTATCAATCATATATTCTTTAAATGAAAAGTTAATGCTTTAGTGCATTTACTGGAACCAGAGATCACTTTCGCCAAATCTTGCCATATCGACAGACTTCAATACGAAGCCAATGTTACTCTCAAAGACGGAACTTCTCTCGGTTCCACCGTTTGAGATTTCCTAGCACAATTAAAACCTTTTTACAACCGAAGTATATAAAAAAACGTCTTCACTTATGGTTGGAATTTTAGATACAGAAGATGAGGAATTCAATTTTCACAATTTTTTACTAGAATTAAAAGACAGACTGGAGATATCAGAGCCGTTCGCACAGACGATAAATGCAGTGATTTTAATCAATGCAGTAAATCTCATGTATGGCAAGAGCATCAAATTGTGAACGAAAGGAGAGTGGAAACGATTAAAAGAAAATCCTTAAAGTTTATACTAAATGATAAATGAAGTTTGATAGAGGGAAACTATCTCACATTTCTAATGGACGTTGTTAAAAAGACGAATAAGAAGGCCAACGAGATTCGCACTTACTAGATGTTCTTGGCCCGAAAGAAGAATCGAAAATAAGCAGCGGGTGGATAAATTAACTCAATGGATGAAATAGAATCATTTCAGAAACCGAGTACAGATAGGAGAAGGGAGAGTGAGCCCAACAATCCTTTCAAAAGAAAAGGGAAGAAGTGAAATCGGGTTATGGTACACCAAGATTTGTATTTTAAAGAAGATGACAGCGCAAGAATTGAGAGAAAAATATATTTGTTTCCTTTTGTGAATCAGTTGGCACTCGTCCCAAGCTTGCCGACTCGAGTCGCCCTATTGCGAATCTGTAGATCTATCATCTAGGGTCGCAGATGGGTGTAGAGAGCTCCACCATGAAAACCTAACCCGAAACAGAGGTAATGTTCACTCCCCATACAAATAGTAAAAGTTGATAGGAAAAAGCGTGAAAAGCCAAACCTGAAAAGTACCTTTCAAGCCAGAAAATACCTTTCAAAAGAGAAAGGAAGGGTACAAACCTCAAGAAGATGGAAAGGTAAAGACTAACGCAAGAGTGTATATGGCTGAGAGCCAAACAAGAGATTTCGAGGAGAATGAAGAGGAGGAGGAAGGAGATAGAGTTTTTGAGAGAGAATTTTCCCATCCACAAGAGAGGATAGAGAAGGGAAATTTTTAGAGGGCGGCAAAGAGAGGAGACGTGTAAAAAAGAAATTTCAGAAAAGAAAAGAGAGTTGGGAAGCTAAGAAAAAGAAAAAAGAAGTCGTAAAACAACCTTTCAAATTAGGACGACATTTTTACGCGAATGTCTATCTTGCTCCATCTATGAGTAGTATGGAGGCAAAAGCGTTGGTTTTGGTCGACACCGGATCAAGTGTCAGTATCATTACAGCCCGGCGGTTAAGGGAATTGGAGATTGAGGGAAAATTCCAAGTACCCCTCCAAAAGACCAACCTCATAGCAACAAGCCAACGGTACTAAAGGGAGAGATACAGTTGTACCTTCGCCTGCATGAAAGACATTACCTCACTACATTCCAAGTGAGCGACGTAAATGGAGAGAATAGTTGGGATATCCTTTTAGGGAACAATGTCTTGTCTAACCTTCCCATAACTCTAAACCTCTTTTCTGCAAAAATGTCTATCACGGAAGATAGGGAGATAGACATACCGATCTTTGCCAGCCAAGGAATTTATTTAGTTAGGGAGTATTCTGATGGTAATCTTAAGCGAGTAAGAGACCCCAAAGGGTACGAAAAGCTTCTGCCCGGGCCCCGAACGCCTAGGGGGAAGAGAACTAAGGATTCGAACCAAATTTCGAGAGATTCGAACGCGGAGATAAGCAAATTTCCTATCGGAAGGCCGCCTGTTAGTATCCCAGGAGGGAGAACACCTTGTCAGTTCGAAGTCACATAGCGGCGTAAGGCCTAACATGAGAAAGGGAAATTCGTGAACCGAGAGCTTCAAGTAGACAGACGAATGAAAAGAAGGACAGGGTGGAAAGTCGCGACTCCACCCACCACTCATCACAGCGCTGATCCCCGAGGAGCCAAACCCAAACTCAAGCACATCCCTTCCAATTTGAAAGAAAATTTGGGGCAATCCGAACGGTTACAGGTCTCAAAGAGCTCCGACCATAAAGAAGATGGTTATTTAATGATTGGTGAAGAAATTAAGATTAAGTTAAGAGTAATTGAGAAGACTGTTTTGCCTCAATCAAGCGGATATCTAACACTTAGACCTGAAACACAATGATAATTTAGCTGAGCGAATTGTATATGACAACCATGCTTTCACCAGAGACACATTTACGAGCTAATTACAGTTAGCGTGAGGATAACACAGTACTCACTAGCATAAATGAGTGATATAACAGCGTTCATCTGAAGAATTAGGTTGAATCTAGGAAAAGTTATCCGATTAATTAGAACAGATTGAAAGAGCACAGACGCAACGCGACACCAGAAAATAGTTCCTCCAATGTAGCCACAAGGTCAGCAGGTTCTTACGAAGACAGATAAGGCGAAATAACAAAGAATGATTGAAAAAAATGTCAAAAGAAGAAGCAGAGAATTGCATTCTCTAAAGCAGAGTATCTTGAAGAATTACTCGAGCCTCATGACTACCATATGTATGGCACTCATATGAATGCTGTCTCCGTCGGTCCGCTCAGAAATCAAGATTGAACTGCTATCGACTCTCCTAAAGTCATCTCCGATAACAAATAAGGACCCATAGTACCGCAGACATAATGATATCTTACCACGATCGCCCTACAGGAAGGGATATATAAAAGCCTGTTACAGCGCACACTCATCCCCTCTGCTAGTAGTAGCGAAGAAAAACAGTACAAAGCCTCGTGTGTGTCTGGATTACAGGTACCTCAACTCCTATAGTGTACAGGACGTCTTCCCTCTGCCTTCTATTGACGAGATTTTTACGTCCCTAGGGGGTAATACGGTATTTACATCCGTAGATTTATTGGACGCGTACAACGCCCTAGAGATAGAAGAAGAGACACAAAAGCTGATGGCATTTAGGAGGACTAGAAAGCCTCTTTCCCACTCGTTTGATGTTCGCATAGAACGCCCTAGCGTGTACGCCGTTACAATGACAATCGCCCTAAACCATCTCCTAGGACCTGTAGCACAACTATCTTGACGACGTACTAGTGCTAGGAAAGAACGTCCCCGAACACTTCGAAATTTTGAGAAAAGTGCTCACTGCTTTCAGAGAAAATAAGCTAAGAATAAAACTGTCCAAGTGTAGCTTCCCTACAATCGTCAGTTAATACCTGGTTCAAGATAGAGGACATGGAATTAGTCCCAAGCCTGCTAAGGTGGAACAATGATAAGTTCATTCCACAAATTCAAGAGACACAGAGTTACTTGTTTCTTCTCCTTTCGCTCCCTAAAGACTTCGCATGGAACACCTTTGACGATCTGATAAAGAAAGATGTCCTTTTCCTCTGGACGACAACAACAAGCTTTCGACACTTTAAAAGATAAGTTAGTGTGCAGCCACAGCTAATTTCCCTATTATACAAAGGAATTCTCAAATACCGACCCTGTGATTACGAATAGGGGTTGTTGTACCAACTGACAGATGAGGAAGGAAAAGCCCTCTCTCATTTGTGTCCCGTGGTACTCCAAAGGAGTGGAGATTTATGATACGATCGAAGATCGAAAAGGGTTAGCCGTCTGTTCTAGACTTGCAAAGTTTAAGAACACCATCTCGGCTATAAGTATATCATACTGATAATCAACCACTCTGCTTATCTTCCTTATAAGCATGCAACGGGCCGGTTAGCTAGGTGAACTTGTTCGTAAACAGCCTTTTCCCCCACATTGAGTATAAAAAAAAGCAAATGTCGCCCCGTGATTTATTGAGTCGACATCCACACCTAATGTTTCTTATAGAGATGTGTGAAAAGACCAAAACTCTGCCTCGAATAGACTTTGTTTTGAGTCGGGAAAATTTCATTAAAGAGCAAAATTTGGTCCCGTTGTTGTGAAAATAGGGTAAAATGGGCAACAAGAAAAACCTCAAAACATTCCGCATATTCATAAAGGTTTGTTTCACCACACAATACCTATTTTGTACAAGTCGGACAGTATGATACAGCTGATAATCCATTGCCCGTGCACTATGGCAGCGGCAACCGAGCTCAGCGAGAACGGAACAGAGAGTGGAGGAAAAGTACGTTTTTCCCCGCTTACAAAGCCTTAAGAATATGCAGTCAATGTTGTTCAATGCGCTTCACACTTAAGTGTCCACAAACCTCCTACACAGAGATAACAGATCCAGCCTAATACACCCCTTTTCACGCGTTCATGTGCATATTGGAAAACTACCGCTTGTACAGAATCAGAAGCAAATAATCTATATTTCGCGAGTTTGACAGTATGTTCGAATATGCCTTGCAAACTAACAGGTCAAGAATTTGCCGAGCATGCAAGAAGGCATAGTACATAGTGCCCCCACTTTTTCTTCGACTATCATTGGAATATACGATGCAGTATTTAATCCTATGAAGTGGAGAATAAAGAAGTGGAAATTTGCCTTACAAGCCCCAGAATGTGTTGTAGAAAGAATAAATTGCGACTTGAATCTTTCCTCACACTACTAATGCAAATCCACCGAACTGGAAAATACCTAGTTGCCAAATCCTATCAATTCCGCGATAAGCGATCCCATAGCGTCTTCTCCCCCACTTTCTTTCTGCATGTTACATCGAAAAAGAGTTCCATATGAGATGCAATTATGTATCACCCATTGGAATAAGACAAGAAATAGATTCAATTCTTCAATGAGTTAAGATCCGATAAGTAAGAAGAATTTAGATTTTGGGGGGAGTGTATGTGCAGTGCTAGTTACTAATGATATCGTCGGCGACATTAGTCGGGCTGCAGCTGAATGAAGGGCGTCAGAGACTCGATTATTACGCGAATTTGATAGTCGATCCAGATTGGCAAAACTAATGTGTGATTTTATCGTTCCCTCAGTCTCGGTGATTTGCATTCACGTAGTGCCGCAAGAAAGATTCAATGTCGGCATTTATCTTCTACAACACCATTCTGAGGCTTTAAGGCAAAATTTCCACCTTCTTTATTCTCTACGCCTTACATAAGTCCTTAAATACCTGGCTCGTAAATTCCAATGCGTTATCTGAGACAAGAAGTTGGGGGCACTATGTCTACATATGACCCTCTCTTGCAATGCTCTGGCAAATTCTTGACTTGTTCTAGTCTTGCAAGGCACTAATTCGACATACTGTGTCAAAACATCGCGGAATACTAAGATGTATTTGGCTCCTGTATTCTGTACAACCGGTTAGTTTCCCCAATACTTCAACAATGACACGCGTGAAAAAGGTATTGTATAAGGCAAATGGCCATCTGTTAATCTCCTGTTACTTAGGAGTTTTGGACCCTTAGTTCTAGCGCATGACACACATTGACCTCCCAATATTCCATTTACAGCTTTGTAACGGGAAAAACGTACTTTTCCTCCACCTCTTTTCCGTTCTCAGCTGACCTCCGTGCGCTGCTAGTGCAGCTGGCAATGGTCTATCACGCTGTAGATCATACTGTCCGGAAACTGTTACAAGCATAAGTTTAGTTTGTGGCGCCAAACAGAACACTTAAGAAAAATATTATAGTCTTTGGTTCTGCCCATTTTTACAACTTTCCCAAATCGGGGACATTTTCCTGTTCTTTTTATGAAATTTATAATAGGTGACAAAGTCTATTCGAGGCAGAGTTTTGGTCTTTTCCACCTCTCTGATAAAGAACACATTAGGTGCTGGATGTCGACTCAGATAATCCGGGGCGACATTATGCTTTCCTTTTTTATACTCAATAGTGGGGGAAAAGCTGTTTACGAACAAGTTCCACCTAGCTAACCGGCCCGTCTGCTGCTTATTACGGAAGATAAAGCAGAGGGGTTGATTATCAGTAATGATAGTTACCTTATAGCCGAAGATGGTGTTCTTAAACTTTTGCAAGCAGAACACCACGGCTAAACATTCCTTTTCGATCGTATCATAATTCCTCTCACTCCCTTTGAGTACCCGTGAAACAAAGGAGAGGGGCTTCTCCCTTCCATCATCTGTTAATTGATACAACAGGCCCCCTATTCTGTAATCACAGGCATCTGTATTCACGAAGAATTCTTTGCTATAATTAGGGAAAGTTAGCTGTGGCTGCACCACTAACTTATCTTTCAAAGTGTCGAAAGCTTGTTGTTGCTTTTCCGTTCATACAAAAGGAACATCTTTCTTTATCAGGTCGTACAAAGGTTGTGCTACCACTGCGAAATCCTTTATTAAGAAACGGAAGTATGAGAAGAAACCGAGTAAACTCTGTGTCTCCTTGACATTAGTAGGAGGGACAAAACTTTTCATAGTTTCTACCTTCACAGGGTCTGGACTAATTCCATCGCTTCCTATCTTAAACCCTAGATATAAAACTGATGTTGGTAGGAAGTTACACTTTGACAGTTTTACTTTCAGCTTATTTTCTCTAAAGCAGTGACACTTTTCTCAAATTTTCGAAGTGTTCGGACGTTCCTTCCATAGCACCAATACGTCGTTCTAAATAGACTTGTTTGCTACAGGTCTCCTAGAGATGGCGTTTAGGGCCGACCCTGCATTGTACGGTACACGCTAGGGCTTTCTTATGGTGCCGAACAGCAAACGAACGTGGGGAACAAAAGAGGCCTCCTAGTCCTAAATGCCATCAGCTTTTGTGTTTCTCTTCTTCTATCTCTAGGGCGTTGTACGCGTCCAATAAATCTACGATGTAAATACCGTATTACCCCCTAGGGACGTAAAAATCTCGTCAATAGAAGGCAGAGGGAAGACGTCCTGTACACTATTAGATGAAACCCTGTAAATCCAGACACACACAGCCTTTGTACTTGTGTTTCTTCGCTATACTAGCAGAGGATGAGTTTGCGCGTGTAACAGCCTTTATTATTATCCCTTCCTTAGGCTGAGCCGTTAAAATATATTCTATGTCCTTTGCAATTGGTACTTATGTAAACCTATATTGTTTCGAACATACTATTAGGAGAGTCCAGGTAGCAGTCATCTTGAATTTCTGAAGCGAACAGACGGGACACATCATCATCGAAGTTGCTAATACATCATTGGAAATAGTCTCATGAGGACTCGGTAATTCTTCAGATACTCTGCTTTTCGAGAATGCAAATTCTTCTCCCTTCTTCTTTTGACATCTTTTCTCCAATGATTTCCCTATAAACTTGCCTTAACTCTGTCTTTGTAAGACCTTGAGCATGTGGCTACATTGGCTGAAACTGTTTTCTGATGTCCGCTTGCGTCTGTGCTTCTTTCAATCTGGTGCTAATTATCGGATAACTTGTTTCTGCCTAATTCACAACCTTTCATTCAGATTGAATCCTGCTTTGTCACTCAAATTATGTCAGCTCAGGAAACTGTGTTATCCTCACCGACTAACTGTATAGCTACGTTACAAATGTCCTCTGGTGAAAGCTGTGTCATTATACACTTCCGCTCCAGCTCAAAATTATCTTGTGTTTCAGGTCTAAGTGTTAGATATCCGCTTGACTGACTAGGCAAAACAGTCTTCTCAATTACTCTTAACTTAATCTTAATTCTTTCACCAATCATTTAAATACCATCTTCTTTTATGTCGGAGCTCTTTGCAGACCTGTAAACCCTTCGGATTGTCCCCAAATTTCTTTCCAAATTGGAAGGATGTGCTGATTTTTTGGGTTTGGCTTCCCGGGGACATCAGCTGCTAGTGATGATTGTGGTGAGTCGCGATCTTTCCATCACCTCCCTTCTTTTCACTTCGTCTGTCTCAACTTGTATCTTCTCCGTTCAACATATCAACTCTATAATATAAGCGTGAGACCTTAATTTGTCACATTATATGCGTAGAGTATGTATATACAAGCTGTCTTCTCAATCATCGTAATCGCTATGTTAATCATAGGTGCACTGAGTGAACGCTATAATATAATATATATAGTTGTGACGACAGAGCGGTGATTCATATACGCGCGTAGCTTCAACTATTAACGTTAAAATCTTCTTGCTGCTATATATCCTTAGTTTCTTCCCCTAGGCGTTCGCGCGGTCCCGGCAGAAGCTTTCTACCGTGTGGCGGTCTCTTACTCCCTCGCTTAAGACTACCATTCAGAATACTCGCCTAAAACTGAAATAAATTCCGTTGGCTGGCCAAAGATCCGTTATGTCTAGTCTCCCTATTCTTCCGTGATAGACATTTTGCAGAAAAGAGCTAGAGTTTAGTAGTTATGGAGAAGTTAGACAAGACATGTTTCCTAAAAGAATTGTCCATAACGTATTTTCTCCATTCACGATCGCTCACTTGAAACGTAGTTGAGGTCATTCTTCATGCATTGCCGAAGTACAGTTGTATCTTCTCCCGCTTTAGTACGTTTGGCTTATTTCAACTCCCTGTACTATCCCGACGTGTTCTTTTGAGGTACTCGAATTTTCCCTCAATTCTCCAATTCCCTTAACCGCCGGGCTGTAATGATACTGACACTTGATCCGGTGTCGACCAAAACACACGCTTTTGCCTCCATACTACTCATAGATGGACAACAAGATAGACATCGCTTAAAAAATGTGCGTCCTAATTTGAAAGGTTGTTTCACGACTTCTTTTTTCTTTTTCTTAGCTTCCCCACCTCTCTTTTCTTTTCTTAAATTTTTCTGTTTACGCGTCTCTCTCTGCCCCCCGTAAAAAAGCCCGCCTATCCTTCGCTGGGATGGGAAAATTGCGGCCGTGCGCAAAAACGCGATCTCTTCCTCCTCCTCGCAGTTTCCTGCCGAAATCTCGTGGTGGCTGATCAGCCATTAACACTGCTGTGCGTGTTAGTCTGTGACCTGCCCATCTGAGGTGTGGACCCGTTGCCGCTCTGGTGTGAAAGGCTGGCCCTTCGCGGTCTGGGGATAAGGTGCTGGCTCGTGTCCGACTTGCAACCCTGGCCATATCAACTGGTACTATGTTTATGGG
>JABUQX010104357.1:0-35722 GCA_015478945.1 Trachelipus rathkii | reverse complement strand
GTGCTTCGTTCATTCAATTTGATGTTTTTAACCGTTTTCGCATTTATCATTGAAACACGCTTTAGCGTTTTTGTTGCCGCCGCTTCATATATATATATATATATATATATATAACTACTACATATATATAACTATATCTTATATATATATATATATATATATATAGTATATATATATATTGGTTTTATCTTTCTTTGCTTACTTATGTCCAGTTTTCTTTCAAATCGCTCATTATCGGCTTGTTTTTGATGGGGCGACTTCTTCTTCATTTCTTCAATAATTGGTGTTCCTCAGGGTTCTGTCTTATCTCCTACTATATTCTTATCGTGGCGGTCTTCACCTGCACATCTAACTCTATTAACTCATATACCAGAGTGACTCGACCCTTCATTCTTCAACTCATTTCCCAATTCTGCTCCTTCTCTTACTTCTAGAATTGCCTCTCGTCTTAATCTTTCCGATTCTATTCTCGCTGATCTGGATAGAATTTCCGGGTGGGGTCGTCTGAACCTTGTGAAATTCAATTCTTTAAAACCTCAACCTCTACAAGTCTCCCTCTACAAGACACCTTCTAACTTCCCTATCTCTTTCGACGGTTCTCGTCTCTCCTGATGATAATACCACTCTTATTCTTGGCCTTATTTATAAAACAACAAAAAAATATCTTGGAAACCTCACATCACAATAGTTGCTAGGCGGCCTCAAAAAAACTGGGAGTTCTGTTTAGACTGCGAGACTTTTTCTCTTCACAGTTACTCAGTTATACAGGGTCTCATCCACCCTTGTGAATTACTAACTCTCTCCATCTGGGGCTCAGGTTTTCACCACGGCTTTTGGATAGGGTCGAGTCAAGGCAAAAAGACTTATAAACTGTCCTGTTCTTTCTAGTCACATGACCCTCTATCTTTGCGGCGCGATGTTGGTGCTTTTATCTCTTTCTATATAGGTATCGTGGCGGCAAGTGCTCGGGGAACTTTCGCTCGCGCGTGCCACCCCCTAGACGCCCTCGTAGCACAAGGGTGCTGTGTCGTGAGTTTTGTGTTGATGTATCTAACAACTTCAGACTAGTTCGCTGCGGTGCTCCCTTCTTTCCTGCCACCTCTATTCTGTGGAATTCTCTTCCATCTTCTGTGTTTCCTACTCAATTTAATCTCCCTCACTTTAAAACCTGCGTCTGTGCTCATCTGCGTAATTTGCGTTAAATGAATTTTTGAGGCATTCTAACTTTCCACCCCCTCTTGAATAGGGCTTTGCTGATGGCAGTGTTGATAACTGTAAAAAAAAAAAAAAAAAAATATATATATATATAATATATATATATATATATATATATATATATATATATATATTGCTAACATATATAACAGCAAAATAACATACTCTGCATATCTCACTATATACACTCTATATATTTATAAATATGTGCAACTCACTTGCTCTATAAATATCAATCTTTAAAAAATAAAGACCTCTGATTAGTGGGGGACTACGCAGCAGCAAGCAGGAGAATTTGAGAGGCTGCGGCCCTCTGAAATTTTGAAGAAAAATTAGGGTACATCAATCTTTAAATAAATACATTGAGAGAATGGGTAAAAATGAAAAAAATCAATCGGTACCTGTGGTAGGGGTATATTGTGCCCAAAGTGACACTGACCTTGGGCCTTTTTGGCGACCTTTTGGCCTTGACCTTTTTGGGCAACCTGAATTTTTTACCTTACCTTTTTTGGGCCTTGACCTTTTTGAACCTCTATTTTTTGAGGCATGGGATTTTGAGGGCCCAGTTTTTGAGAACGGATTTTTGAGAACCCGGATTTTTGAATCGGATTTTTGAGACAGTTTTGAAATTAAATTTTTGGGGAGCAAATTTTTGAACCCAAATTTTTGAAAGGTAAATTTACGAGAACCTAATTTTTGCTGCAACCCTTCGAAGAAAATTTGCATAACAGTTTTGCAGCAACCGTTGCTAATTTTTGAGAACCCTAATTTTTTGAGAACCTAATTTTTTGAAGAACCCTATTTTTTGAGAACCCCTATTTTTGAGAACCCTAATTTTTGAGAACCCTAATTTTGAGAACCATATTTTTATCCCACCGAGCTTTTTGAGAACCCTAATTTTGAGAACCCTAATTTTTGAGAACCTTAATTTTTGAGAACCCTATTTTTGAGAACCCTAATTTTTCGACCCTTTGGTCTTCCATGGGCCATTTTTGGCCACAGTAATTTATTTGCCCTTTACAGGAATTTAGCCATTTTTGATGTCTTTCTATCAATTGATGTCGATTTCAGATGCTCCAGCCATATATATGGATCTGTTCTGGCCCACCTAATTTTCGACCAACTTTGGTCTTTCCATGGAGTCAATTTGGCGTGACAATTTTGTCCTTCCTTTAGGGGCTTAGACCGTTTTTTGATGTCTTAACCTTGTTTGACCTTGATATTTCAGTCTACACACGCTTGCACGCGCACACACACACACACAGATTTACTTACACTCCCACACAGATTCCCACACACAGATTTACTTACACACTCACACAGATTTACTTACACTCACAGATTTACTTACATCACACAGATTTACTTATACACTATGTCACTTATACACACATTCACTGACACTTATTCACTATGGCACTTACACACACACACACACACACACACACAGATTTGCCACACTCACACAGATTTACTTACACACACACACAGTTTACTTACACTCACACACAGATTGACTTATACACTTGCACTTACACTCACACACAGATTTACTTACAATCACACACAGGTGCTTACACTCCCACAAACAGATTTACCCACACACTCACACACGAATTTGTAAACTCTTACACAGATTTACGTTGCGACGCTTACCATAGGCGCCATATGTTACCACGCTATCATATTACCACCATGACTTTTTATACATTACTGACGCCTCTTACCTTCTCTTACCATTTCACATTTACTCATGACACTTTCACCGCGAACCTTGGTTGTTATATTTGTTCACTGGCGCCTTACCGTTCTGCTGACACTTGGGCACCCATGAACGCACATTTACACTTATACACGTACCACGCGACTTACTGCACCAACCGCTGGTCTTCCATGGGTCAATTTTGGTCCACCCTAATTTTCGACTGTCAATTTTGACCCACCCTAATTTTCGACCAACCCTTTGGTCTTCCATGGATCATTTTTGAGAAACCAAATTTTTCGGTCAACCCTTTTGTATTCCAGGGTGCAATTTTGAGTGTAACTTTTTTGACCTTGTAGCTTTTTTGATGGCTTTGAGGGTTCCCAATCACCGTAAGAAGTATCTAGTAATGTTCTATTAGTGTTCTATGATTATTCTATGAGTGATAGATGAGTGCCAGGTGAGTGCTAAGGTGAGTACCAATGAGTGCTGGCAAGGTGCCAATACATGAGTCTTCAAGTGAGAGGTGCCAATGAGGGAGGTACCAGTGTTAGTGCAAGTGAGGTGCACATAATTCTCCCAACTGAGTGCCACTTTTTTTCAAGCCTTTTCTAGCCTCCCCTGAGCCTACAAGTAGCCCTAATATGGTGTCTACCCCTATGTTAAAAGGTATGAGGATTCGATTGGTGTTTTATTACAAGTTGCTAGGATGCTTTTTTCCTACTATGAGTTAGTCTTTTTCTAACACTTATACACTACGACACTTATACAATCACTATGACACTTATACACACTATATCACTTATACACAAATACACTATGACACTTATACACACGCACTATAATACTATACACACATTCACTATGACACTTATTCACACTATGACACTTACAAACACCTCTCCATAGACGCCCACATTATACCATACTTACACACACGCACCCACTTGAACACTTACACTTACACTGCACGCTGCCATTTTGTTCTCAGCATTGATGCACTCATTCTTTTGAAGGTTCATCTTTGATGACTCATCTTTGGTGACCATCATCTTTGATACCATCTATATTTCATCTTTGATGAAATCATCTTTGATGGCTCATCTCTAACCTACCATCAAAGAACAGAGTTAATATTGATGTTCTCCCCCTAGTTCATAAGCTAGCCACCAGGGCTCAGCGTGAGCCCCACCCGCAAAGGCAGCCAGCCCCGCACCGCAGGTGCGTCCCGCCACGTCCCCGCCCGCCACGTGTGCTCCCCACCCAGTACAATATTCCAGGCGAACGAAAAATATGATAATCAATGTAAAACTATTCAAAATTTCATTTCAAATATACTATGAGTCATTCATTTTTATTTCATACTTAAACATTTTTATTAAAAACATTTTGCGATCCTAAAACTGTAACTCATTACAGACTATTATTTAACTCATATATTTATTAACATTATTTTTATAATACTTTTTTGTAATACTTTTTAGTTATAAATTTTTTTAAAAACCAATATGTGAAGAAAAAACCAGAGTGTCTGATATAAACATTTTATTTTTACTAAAAATATATGAAATTTATTAAAAACATTAACATTACATACCTTAAACCTCGGTAAATCAGTAAATCAATAGAGTGTTACCTAACACCTAAGGGATTAGTATACTTTTGTTTTACTGCTTTACTGCTTTAACTCGTGTTTTACTGCTTTAACTCATATGTTTTACTGTTTTTACTCACATATTTATTAAAATTACATACCTTAAAGCAGTAAATCAGTAAATCAACCTAACACCAAGGGGGGATTAGTATGCTTTTGTTTTACTGCTTTACTGCTTTAACTCTTGTTTTACTGCTTTAACTCATGTTTTACTGCTTTAACTCATATGTTTTACTGCTTTAACTCATGTTTTACTGCTTTAACTCATATGTTTTACTGCTTTAACTCATATATTTATTAACATTACATACCTTAAAGCAGTAAATCAGTAAATCAATAGAGGTGTGACCTAAGGGATTAGTATGCTTTTGTTTTACTGTTTTACTGCTTTAACTCATGTTTTACTGCTTTAACTCATGTTTTACTGCTTTAACTCATATGTTTTACTGCTTTAACTCATGTTTTACTGCTTTAACTCATATGTTTTACTGCTTTAACTCATATATTTATTAACATTATGTTTTTTATTTTGTTTTAATACTTTTTATTTATTTTATTTTTTTTTTTATTTATTTTTATTATTATTTTATTATTTTTATTATTTTATTTTTATTTTATTATTATACTTAGTGTTATTTACTTCATGCCTATTGTTATTATTTAGAACACACACACACACACACACACACACACACACACACACACACACACACACACACACATTCACTATGACACTTACATTTAACCATAGACACTTACATTTACACTTATACACAAGCGGACACACTTACACTTATACACACATTCACTATGACACTTATACACACATTCACTATGACACTTACATTTACCCATAGACACTTACATTTACACTTACACACACACACACACACACACACACACACACACATACTTACACACACACAGATTTACTTACACACGTAGATTTACTTACACTCACACAGATTTACTTACACTCACACACAGATTTACACTCACACACAGATTTACTTACACACACACAGATTTACTTACACACACAGATTTACTTACTCACACACAGATTTACTTACACACACACACACACTCACTTACACATATAACGTATAATTTATTAAAACATTTTATGTTTTAATTAAACACGTACATTTATATTACTCATTCAAATATAACTAAAATTATTTCAAAGTTTCTTAAAACTTCCATAATAAATCAATCATTATCTTTGAACAAAGAATTTATTATTAACTGTTAATACTTTTTGTTTATAAATTTTATAACTATCAAGTTTTAAAATAACTTTTACTAAAATTTTATGAAATTTTATTAAAGCTCTCACGTACCTTAAAGAAACAAATCAGTAAATCATTAGGTCAGCCCCTAGCACCCTACACCAAGCTATGCCACGTTTTGTTCTATTGACTTGCTGCTTTACATCTTTAGCCATATAATAAGTATAAAAATAACAAAATAAGTTCTTCTTTACTAACATAACATGTATTTATTAAAATCATTCTAAGTTTTTATTTAAAAATAACAATTATTCACTTACATTTCTATTATTATTCGCTCGATGTTATCTAAAAATATTTCAAAGTTTTTAAATAATTTGGATTTACTTTATTATTATCTATGTACATTGACAATCCAGCACGAGAAAACACAACAACACGCACTCCTTACAGATACGAAACTGGCCTCTCTGTAAATGTGTTGGAAATAACTGCCCAGGCCTAAATTTGGGATAAACCTTTTTTGTACCCCGGGGCGATTTAGGCTATTCCAGGTCGAAATATATTTCAAACTGACCTTTTCTGTAAAATGTGGTTGCAATAACTACGTTAGACCTAAATTTGGGTAATTTAGGATATGAAACTTTTATATACAGACAGGATTTAGAAGCCTAATACTGCAGGTCAAAAGGTAATTCCAGTATAGACAAGATTCATTGTCTTTATAAATATATTTCAAATTGAAACATGCTGGATCGGTAAATCCTTTAAGCAGGTAAGCAGGAAATGTTTACCTTTCCTGAGTGAGTGGATGGAGTAATCCTTATCTCTATATGACATATAATGATTGGATTTAAATTATTTTATCACCTTTTGGTTTTAAGATTGTGTAATAACCTCCTCGGAAGAGGACCTCCGGAACCCCCGCTCAGTTTGGTATTTAGGGTGTCACGGGGGTTCTCACTGAGGGAGGGTTATTCCCCTTACCTAAAACAAGAACTAAAATGGTCTCGATCTTGCCTCATATGGAAGTACTCATTCATGCTGCGTCTTACCATTGCCCAAAGGATGATTCTCGAATCTTGTGCCTGGAGTACCTGTTGCTCAGGTTTATCAGGGCCTAACTGCAGGCCGGTTAACGTCATCGCCTCAGTAGGCCTAAGCCCATTCAGGTGAATTCTGCTGTCTAGCAAAACACAGTAGTGGTAATTATTGACACAAACAAACTTTCAGAGTGTTTAAGCCTGTTATGAAGGCATTTGTTGATTTTGCTCTTATTATGGCCAAAGATGATCTTGTAAACTGTAAGTAACGGCAAGGCGACTGATTGGAAACACGTAAGCCTGGGTTATTTTAAACATCAAACAAAAAATTGGCAGTTAATAACTTCCGCGGTCCCAACCCATAAATATTTAGTCGGCGCAAAAATGTTTCCATACGTTATGTATGTAAGTATCTGTATTGTGTTTGCAAATCTGTGTGTATCTGTATTAGGTAAATATGGCTTTAAAAGCCAAATCTGTGTGTGTAAATCTGTGTGTGAGAATTCTTATATCTATTATTGGGAAAGGAATTCTTCATTTCGTTGCAGTAGTGGGTGACGGGCGTGGAAGGAAAAGGACAGGCAGGATGATAAAATCTTTACAGATATTTTTGATTGAAATGTTTATAAATGAGATTTAGAAAAATAATGGATCTTATCATAGGATCTTATATTTTTCAGAAGTATAAATTAATATATATATGTTTTAATTACATATATAAGTTCACGTTCATTGATTATAAATATATGATGTTTTTATTTCATATTCCAGGCATTTAAGCGGATTAAAGCATTTAATGATGATCCATGTCATGCTTTGCCGCACTGTACGTTCTATGTGTGATATATTTATAGGGAAAAGGATCTTTGAATAGAAAAGGAAATATTAATAAAAGAAGGCTTGACCTAAATATTAGCTAGAAAAGTGCTCTGCGAAGCTGGGCCCAAAAGGCTGTGATGTTGATCGATCTGGGTTCTAACTAGTTATAATGACTTTCTTTCTCGGGTTATTAGCGTAAGTATACCGTTCACAGCGATATAGCTCATGGGTTAGACATTAATGTCTATGACAGTCAGAGGTAAAATCGGAGTATTATAGTCTAATGGCTTTATAAAACTCAGTACAATAATATATAATAATATTCGTGGTTAAATATATTGGGTTTGAGATATTAACTTTTCAACACTGGGTTACATCATTAATATATCTGTGGGATAAAATATGTGATATCGATTAAAACTGAGCAGCAACTGGACGCTGACATGTATAGTTCTAGCTGACCTAAATGGGTTCTTGTGTAGGGTTCAGAAGAATAAAGCATGGTGAGCAGCATACCAATCTTTCTGCTGTTCAGTTTGGGATATATCTATTGGTTTGCTTGGTTAACAGGGTCATTTTAATAATACTTGGAAGGAAAAACAATCATATCAAGTATGGTTGTGCAGTATTTGAAAACACCCAGACCAGCAGCATTCAAAAAGGAAATGAAGCAAAAAATATACTATCCACCAGGTGCCAAATGGCACACTCTGTCACCCTCTTTTAGAATGCTCAACAATGTTGTAACAATGCGATACCTCTTTACAGTCTGTAAAAGCAAATATTACTGCTATCGAATTTCTTCTTACATATTTTAAAAAAATTATAAATTAAAGGCTAAAAAGTGACAAAAAATATGTTAACTCATACTATGAGGATATGGGCTATGTAATTTGTGGTGAAGTGTTGCAATAAAATGTTTAAGTATGGTAAAATGGTGATCATGACATTTGAAAATTCTTTGGATTCGCCCCGGGACGCGGCTCTGGCTGCAGGCTATTGGGGCTGCAACGCTGCGAGTGCGGAAGCTGGCGCTATTGGTATGCGCGGCCTGGTGGATTGCCGACAGAGGCTGGCTGTTTGTGGGGGCATCTGCGTGATTTGTCAGAGATAGTCATCGAGCAACAGGCTGTTGCCCAGACCGACGTCGCAATGAGGCCATCAGATGAGGCATGAAGATGGCCTCTTCGAAGGCCGATATCAAGTATCGGGGTGTGTGTAGCATGGTGTCTAACAACACGTAAATGCTGAATAACATAATGATAATGTATTATGAGTATGAGACGCAAAGTGTCGCGGTATATGATCGCTGCTGCATGCCCATGGTTGTGCCCGTATTGTGCATAGTGTCATGTATATTTATTGTAAGTCTTTGCCAGTGACAACGCCAAAATTCATGGTGTAAGCTATGGTGTGTGTGTGAAAAAGACGGCTCGCTGGCAACTACGCAATCATCAGCGCGCGGCACAAGATGCACAGAAGATGTGGGGAGATACCCAGGCGCGAAAAAGTGGCACTCGGTGCGCAATGACGCTGCTGGCGCCGACTCACCCGGCGGCGCTCGGCACTCATTGGCACTCGTGGCCTCACCTCATCTAATACTCATAGAATAATCATAGAACACTAATAGAACATCACTAGATACTTCTTACGGTGATTGGGAACCCTCAAAGCCATCAAAAAGCCTAGGAGGTCAAAAAGTTACAATACCCAAAATTGCCCTGGAAGGTAAAGGGTTGACAAGGCTGGTTCTAAAGATGTCCTATGGAAGATGAAAAAGGTTGGTCAAAAAAATTAGAGGGCTGCCGAAAAATTAAGGATAGCCCAAAAACCAGGGTTGGCCGCATTGACCCATGGAGACCAAAAAGGGTTGTGGTGTGTTGTACGTGTATAAGTGTAATCTTAGTTTGGGTAAATGTAAAGTGTCGCGGAGAATGTGTGTATAAGTGTCACAGTGAATGTGTGTTGTGTAAGTAAATATGTGTGTGTGTGTGTATGTGTGTGTGTGTGTGTGTGTGTGTGTGTGTGGCCTCAAAGTGTCTATGGTGAGGTGAAGTGTCTATGGATAAATGTAAAAAGTGTCTATGGGTGAGTGTAAGTTTATATAAGTGTCATAGTGATTATTGTGTATAGAATTGTCATAATTTATAAACATTGTGCAAGCTGTTTATAGTGTGTATAAGTGTCATAGTGTAAATCTGCTCAGTGTAAATGTAAGTGTCTATTGGTAAATATGGTGTGTAAAGTAAATCATGTGTGAAATTAATAAGTAAATCATGTGTGAGTGTAAGAGTAAATCTATGTGAGAGTGTAAGTAAATCTGTGTGTGAGGAGTGTAGAGTTAATCTGTGTGTGTGAGTGTACTTAGTAGTCTCCTGTACCATGTGAGTGTAGAGAAGCAAATCTGTGTGAGTGTAAGTAAATCTATGTGTTGGTGCAAGAAATACCAAATCTGTATTGCATGTGTGTGTAAGAAATAAATCTGTGTGGAGTGTAAGTAGAGCATCTGTCTGTGTGTGTGTGTGTAAGTCACGCAGTGAGGAGAAATGTGTGTATAGAGTGACGTGTGTATAAGTAAATCTGTGTGTGAGTCACTAAGTAAATCTGTATGTGTGAGTGTAAGGTATGTAAATCTGTGTGTGAGTGTAAAGGCTTAAATCTGTGTGTGTGCCAAGTAAATCTTTGTGTGATGTAAAAATCTGTGTGTGTGTGTGTGTGTGTGTGCAGTATGTGTGTAGATGTGACCGAAATATCAAGGTCAAACAAGGTTAAGACATCAAAAAACGGTCTAAGCCCTAAAGGAAGGACAAAAAAATTACCGTGGGCCAATATTGACCCATGGAAGACCAAAGGGTTGTCCGAAAAATCCGTGGGCTAAAAATGACCCATGGAAGACCAAAGGTTGGTCGAAAAATCATGGTCAAACAAGGTAAAGACATCAAAAACGGGCTAAGCCCCTAAAGGGTAGCCAAAAATTACCGTGGGCCAAAAATGGCCCATGGAAGACCAAAGGGTTGCCGAAAAAATTAGGGCTCTCAAAAAATTAGGGTTCTCAAAAAATTAGGGTTCTCAAAAATTAGGGTTCTCAAAGGGTGGGGGTTCTCAAAAAGCTCGGTGGGATAAAAAATATGGTTCTCAAAATTAGGGTTCTCAAAAAGTTAGGGTTCTCAAAAATGAGTTCCTAATAGGGTTCTCAAAAATTTAGGGTTCTCAAAAAATTAGGGTTCTCAAAAAATTAGGGGGGACACGTACAACGGTTGCTGCGCAACCGTTTGGCGCAACCCTTCTTCGAAGGGTTGCAAAAAATAGAGGTTCTTTAAAGTGGGTTCTCAAAAATTTGGGTTCATAAAAAATTTGGGTTCTCCAAGAAAATTTGGGTTACTCAAAAATCCGGGTTCAAAATCAGTTCTCAAAAAATCGGGTTCAAATCAGGTTTCTCAAAAAATCAGGTTCTCAAAAATCCCGGGTTCTCAAGAGATTTCTCAAAAGACCCAAAAAGTTAAGGTAAAAATTCAGGTTTTAAAAGGTCAGAGGCCAAGGTCGCGGTCAAAGAAAAGGACCAAGGTCGCGGTCATGGGCTTCCCGCTACTGCTGTTTACTTTAAGGAATCGCGAGACACTCCTCCACTCAAAAAATGCTGCGTAGGCCAGCGGACTAACCACCCACTCCCCAGTGGACTAACCCACCCCAGCTAACCCCGACCCACCCCAAAGCTAGGAATTACATATTGTCAGCGAAGTGAAAACGTTAACTCTAATCGAGATTACTTTCCGTTGTTCTCCGATACGTATATGGCGTTTAAAAATTGTGCATGTAAGGAAGTATATATATATATATATATATATATATATATATATAACTCTGCTATATATATATATATATATATATATATATATATATAACTATATATATATATTTACTATCTTACTTATATATATATATATATAAGCTCTTATATATACCATATATATATATATATATATATATATATATATATATATATATATATATATATATATATATATATATATATATATATATATACTCTTCTTATATCTTTCTTATATATATATACTATATATATATTATTATTATTATCATTGTGCTTTATTATTATTTATTATAATAATGGCATAATAATATGTGTAATATGTAATGTAATAATGGCAATAATGACAACAACAACAGCATAACAACAATAACAGTATTAATAATAATAATGTAATATTAATGTAATAATAATAATAATAATAATAATAATTAATAATAATAATAATAATAATAATAATAATAATAATAATAATAATAATAATAATAATAATAATAATAATAATAATAATAATAATAATAATAATAATAATACAATAATAATAATAATAATAATAATAATAATAATAATAATAATAATAATAATAATAATAATAATAATAATAATAATAATAATAATAATAATAATAACAATAATAATAATAATAATAATAATAAACAAGAAGAAGTCTCTTCTCTGAACATTGACTTTATCTGGTATTAATAAAAACATAGGCCTTAGAGCTTTTAAAGAGGTGAATTTTTGTTTCGCCAGATAAGATTTTAAACTATTTTCAATAAAAAAAATCTGCCACTTCCATTATGCACTGTTTTAATTGTTTTAATTATATAAAGATAAAATATCACTTAAGTAATGTAATAAAAATAATATAATTTAATGGCAAAGCAGGACTTCAGGCTAACTAATAAATACTTCCACTGCTGCCATGGCTGTGATACGTAAAAACTTTACATCGTATATATATATATATATATATATATATATATATTAACTTAATATATATATATATAACTATATATATATATATATATATATATATATATATATATATATATATATATATATATACTCATATATATATATATGCTATATATATATATATATAACCCATATATATATATACATACTTCCCATCTTTATATATATATATATATACTATATATATACTATATATATATAATAATAACAATAATATATATATATGTATATATATAACAACATATATATTTAACAACAACTTAACCAATATATATATACTTAATAACATATATATACTATGCTCACTCTTTGCCCCATATCGCCGCCATGCTCGCCGCTATCCTTCCGCTCATAGTATATATAGGTGCGATGTTTCTTTTTACGTCTGGCAGGACAGGTATGTTAGCTGGCCAGACCATTAAAATACTATAGGAGAAATGAAATTCTTACGTACGCCCATAGTATAAAAATTCACTCTTACGAACAGGGTAGGAACGAAAATTTCCAAATTAATTTAATTATTATAACCGTTATTACTAAAGTAGTTATTTTTTTTTTTTTTTTTTTAAATTATTTTCTTTTTTTTCACTTTCATATAAAATTTTAATAATTTAATTAAGTTTACATTGTGTGTTTAGACTGTGTTGTGATAAGTTGTGTTTTGCCGGAGCTCCAATGGGTTGATTAGTGTTCATAATGTTTTAGTTATCTTTCCCATTTAGTGTGTTTGTTCATTAAGTGCTCCCCTGTTTTAATTGTTTTTAACTATTATAGTTTTAATATTTAAAGAATTGGATCATTCTTATTAAAGATAAGTTATTCGTTTTAATTTTTGTTTTTGAAACTCTTTAGTTATGTTAGATAGTCATAGTTAGTTTTTAGAATTGTGCAATACGTAGTTTAGATAGTACTAGGTTATATTTTTTTCTTCGTCTTTTTAACTTTAGTTTTTAGTGTTTCTATTTTTTTATTTATTTTAAAAGGGTTTTAGCACAACACTTACGTATTTGGTTTGTTTTAATTTACTTATTTAGTTTATATTGAATAATTGTAATTTTTTTTAAATTTTTTAGGGTGTGTGAGTGTGTGTTTTAAACTTTCTAAATTTTTCAATTATACATATTTATTGTAAATACAGTTTTAGCGTTTTAATCATTTACTGTTTTTAGTGAGGTGAATAATTTTAATCAATTTAACTCTACGTTTTGTCTGTCTGTTTTTGTGTCTGTTGTTTTTGTTGTTGTGGTTGTGTGGTAAGTGCTGATGCTTGAATTTGTAGGCGCAGGGCTTTCTATCAGGCTTTACCAGCATCCGCAGCTTGCTCTAACTCATGGGATACCACCTCTCTAACTCTAACCCCAACCTTTTGCTCTTGTCCTGAGACACAGATGGCTAAAAATTCATCCTCTAACTCGTTTAATATATCTAACTATAGCTTTTTCATAATTTTCCGTCTAAGGGTGGGTACGCTATGTGAACATAAACTCCTGTAACGTCTCGTGAATCTTGGGCATCTCTAACTTCATTCACCAGCGAAGCTAAAATCTTTCTTCCCTTCCCTACTACAATAATCTTGTGCTTCTTACTACTGTTCTCCTAACAGAACAGTTTTCACTTTGCTTTGAATATCTTACTACTTCTCCCGAGACTGTTATATCTTCTCTTCGCATCCAAATACTGAGGTCCTCTATTTGAGGGTTTCAATGTGCACAACACTGAATGGTTTGGGTCCTCTCATCTCATACTGATTTAGGTGGGAGGAGGCTGATTCATTTGCACATTCTCCGCAGTCTGATATTCAGTCCAACCACCTTTGTTCGATCCGTCCACAATATTACTGGTTCTTATGACCTGTTTCACCATAGTCCTTCTCTCTATAAATACACCACCTTCGCTCACTATTGGTAAATCTGACAACAACCTTATATCTCTAAATTTTAATACTTTCTCTCCAACTCCATCCTGCCCTATGCGGTTTTCTGGCACTTTGATCGGGCTGATTGGGGTGCCCTACGCTAACTATAACTGGAATGACTGCTTTGTTCTCTGGTGACGCTTCGACTTCTGCCGATAAAGGAATTGGGAGCTGTCGTTGATAGGATGAGCGATGATTGCATTCCTTCTTCGATAAATCTTTTCTCCTCGCTGTAATCCATGGATTTCGATGTTGCTTGTTCCCTGGCCATTCAGGCTAGAGACAGTGCGTATCGGGAGTGGAAAATTTCATTCTCTATCACTCTTGCTAATTTCAGCTAGAAATCGTTGCAGGATACTCTTCGACGAACAGAAGCGAATCATCGACGAAAGTGCTGCGCTAACACTCCATAGTTCTCCTACTGACAAATCTTTCTGGCCTCTTGCCAAAAAACATCTCTAGCTCAACTTCTGTAAATCTGTCTTTCCTCTTCTTATTCGATCTGATGGTTCTGTAGCTAATTCTCAACTGAAAAGGCCAATCTCTTCGGCCTCCTGATGTTTTCCTCTAATAACTCAACCCTGGACGTTCTGGTATTCCTCATCTCTCCTTCTCTCTCTAATTGTCTATGCCTTTGCCTGTGATTACATTTGATCGGGTGCATGGGCTCCTGAAATCTACGAACGTTAGGAAGGCGGGGTGGCCCGGATGGCATTCCTCCCCGAGTTTTTGAGGAGTGGCGCCACGTGCTATCCCCGCCCCTCGTTCAACTCTATTCTCTATGTCTCAATACTAACGCTTTCCCTCCGGTGTTGGAAGCACGCACATGTCCAACCTATTCCAAAAAAAGAAGCGCTCTGATGATCCTTCCAACTATCGCCTTATTATAACTCTTACTTGTATTCTATCTAAGATCTTTGAAACTCTCCTCAACTCTCATTTCTTAGATCATCTGGAATCTCTCTCCCTTCTTTCTGATTACCAGTACGGCTTTCGGCGCTCGAGGTCTACGCGGCGATATACTTTCCTATCACTTACCGATTTATGGTTTTTCCGCCCTTAGGAACTACGGGGGCTTGCGTGGTGGCGCTTGAACATATCAAAAGCATTTGACCAGCCGGGTATGGCACGCGTCACTGCTCTCCCAGCTCCCCTCCTTTTTGAGTTTCTCCCTTCTCTTTGCTTACTTATGTCTAGTTTTCTTTCAAATCGCTCGATGGTTATTGTTGATGGGGCGACTTTTAGCTTCTTCCGCTTTTCTGTCAATAGGTGGTGTTCCTCAGGTTCTGTCTTATCTCCTACTTTATTCCTACTTTTCGTATGATCTTCTCTCCTGCACATCGCTCTATTCTCTTACTGCGATATTTCTGACCCTTCATTTGCTATTTATTTCAGTTTCTGCTCCTTCTTTTACTTCTAGACTCTCGTCTTTAGCTTTCCGATTCTATTCTCGCTGATCTGGATAGAATTTCCGGGTGGGGTCATCCTCAACCTTGTGAAATTCATTCTTTAAAAACTCAACTTCTACAAAAAAATCTCCTCTCTAAGACACCTTCCAACTTTCTATCTCTTTCGACGGTTCTCTCGTCTCCTGTTGACAATATAAACATTCTTAGCCTTAACATAAACAAAAAAATGTCTTGGAAACCTCACATCACCACGACAGTTGCTAAGGCGGCCTCAAAAAGCTGGGAGTTCTGTTTAGACTGCGAGACTTTTTTTCCTCTTCTCAGTTACTCCAGCGCTAACCAGGGACTCATCCGCCCTTGCTTGTGTAGTGCACCTGCTCTCTAAGGGCTCTGGTTTCACCAAGCTTTTGGATAGGGTCGGGTCAAAGGCCAAAAGGCTTATAAACTGTCATGTCTCCACTTTCCAGTTCACTTGACCCTCTATCTTTGCAGCGTGATGTTGGTGCTTTATCTCTTTTCTATAGGTACCGCAGCGGCAGGGAGCTTATCACTCGCGTACCTCCACCTTTGCGTCGCCCTCGTAGAACTAGGGGTGCTGTATCTGCACATGAGTTTTTGTCATTGATGTATCTAACTCCAGGCTAGTTCGCTGCAGGGTGCTTCCTTCTTTCCTGCTACATCTGTTCTGTGGGATTCTCTTCCATCTTCCGTGTTCCTACTGAATTTAATCTCCCCCATTCAGAAGCACACGTCTGTGTGCTCATCTGCTGTATTGCTGGCACACAGTTGTTGAAGCTTCGGGCGTGAAACACCTTCCTTGAATAGGGCTCTGTCCGTGAGTGGTATTCTTTAGTAAAAAAAAAAAAAAAAAAAAAAAAAAATTTAATTTATTTTATTAAAAGACTCAATGGGTAGGAACTGCCTACCACTTTTATTTATTCATATAATATGCATGGCACGATATATATATATATATATATATATATATATATATATATATATATAACTATATATATATATATATATATATATATATATATATATATATACTGCTCACTATATATATATATATATATATAACATATGTATTCATTAACAACAAAATATTATTTTTCAATCAGATATATCTCAAGAGGCTTCTAATAACTACAGGAAAGGAATACATTGCTGGAATACTGGTCCAATTTTAGTGCGGAAAATATATTATAAAGAAAAATCATATCTCAAAAAACTACAATAGCTACAGCGAAAGAAAGGAATCGTTTTTTAGGAACTATAAAGCTTATTACCAGAATGTAAAAAAAAAAAATAATAATAAATAAATAAAATAAATATATACTATTTTTTTTTTAGGAGCAGGGGACATAATATATATATATGGCTATATATTGTTTGAAAAGGTATTACACGGCAATGTAGGGAGGCTCAGTCGACGGGGAACTGCTGAGGTGGGGACGTTTCCTGCTTACCCGTAGGGAGGGGCGGAGGAACCGCGACTTGCAAATACCAAGAACAGGGTTCGGAGACCCTCTCCGGAGAATTAGTCCTACCCCCGTAGTTCCCCGGAAGGCAGAGACCCCGACTCCTGCCATCGGTGCGGTATACCCCTGGGGTATTCTTTAGTAAAAACAAAAATTTAATAGAAAGTCTATTTATTTTAACGAGTAACCAATAAAGGTCTCTAAAATATACTCTAATCATATTACTAATTATTACAACAATATTTTTATTTTTATTTTTACATTTTTGTATCTAAAAAAATTTTACCAGGATTCCAAAAATGTATTCCTTTCGCTGTAGCTATTGTAGTTTATGAGATTTTTTTTTTTTTTTTTTTTATTTTCCACTAAAATTGGACCAACATTCCAGCAATGTATTCCTTTTTCCCCTTGTAGCTATTGTAGTTTTGAGATATGAGAATGGAATTGAAGAAATTTTTGCTGTTAATGAAACTATATCTTTCACCTACATATATATATATATATATATATATATATATATATATATATACTACTAATAATAACTTGTACATGGCACCATATAATAACAATAATATATATATATTAACAATATATATATCTATATATGCATATATATCATAGCAATAATATATGTAACAACTATGTTTAGCAATATAACCCTTGTATGCTTAGTATGTAACATATATATACTCTTATATAATATGTATATATATATATATATATATATTCTAATATATAATAGCAATAATAATAATAATAATATAACTTACTTTTAAATATATATTTATATATATGTATATGTTTATATATATATAATATAATAATATATATATATATAATATATATATATATAATATAATATAATAATAATAATAATAATAATAATAATAATGACCATAGCAATAATTTCTGGGTATAGCAATCGACAGATAAAAGAGGAGAGAGAGAGAGAGAGAGAGAGAGAGAGAGAGTTCACTTTGTGAGAATTGAACTGAGAAATGATGAGAATGTGATATGAAGGCGGGGCTTTTAAACTCTACTTCCTCAAGGGAGATATTCGAAATGCGCGTCCATTTAAACGCAATAATATAAAAAATGATTTCGACAGATAGAGAGATATTGGGACAAGTAATGGCAGAAGAGCGTTGATAAAGAGAAAAGCCTTAAACCTTTTCAGAAGAGCCGTTTGAGATGGGTCTCCCCAAATATGCTCAATGATGTTTCGTTTCAGAGGTATTAGCACTGCAGATACCTCATTTTTCCCCGATTTGCTCAATTTCAAGTAGTAAAGGGAATGTTTTCTTCTTTTTGGTGAACATTTGACAATCAGCGGACAGTAAAAACTACAAAATTACACCCATCACATCATTAATAGATCAAGAAATGAACTTATAGTTATTGTGGAAAGTTGATATGTAATCAAATTTTGAATGAAATAATGAAAATTGTAAATATTTCTCTCTTTAGCAGACGCGAGGACGCAGACATATTTCGGACAGAACAGGTAACGATTGCTGTGTTCGTTCGTTGATAAGACTATCAATGTTACCACCGTGAAGAATTTCTAGGGGGCTTTTATCCTCTTAAAAAATTTATCAAAGCTGAAGATTATAGCCAGAGCTATCATTGTCTACTACACTGAAAGATATTTTTCACAATTTCATATGAAGAAGCGCTTGTTGACTTGCGTTGGGGTATCACATGACTGCAAGAAACTGGAGTTACAGAAGTAATAAGAGCATCAGACCCTAAAGCCAATTTTTTTCATTGTTTCTCTCTCTTTTCCAGATATATTAACACGCTTTGAAATTTATATTTTGATCCGAATTCGACCTATTGAATTAGTTATAAAATAATTTTATATAAATTTTTCCGTGCGTGAACAAAACTGTTCTCGCAACGAAATTTGAGCTAAGAGATAACTATATAATTGTAGCGCACCGATGGCTATCTGCAAAGTACAAATCAACAGGATTATTTTCAAGAAACATTTTAGCAAATAAAATTATCATTAAAAATCGCTCATTCTGATCAAGCTTTAACGCCAAAGCCACCGAACCTGTAGCTGTCAGCTTTCGATCAGCTAGCAGGAAGTCCTGCATATACATCTGTTTACATAATAATGACGTAAATAAGGCATTCATATTTTGGACACGCTTATAGATATTCATCAAACAAAGTTAATTAACATTTGGATGAGGTTTCATTTTCACTAGATAAAAAACTTCAATTTTTCGATATTTTTTTAAAAACTGATGGAAATGAAATTAATGCGTCAGTCTCTTTTTTAAGGGAATTTTTTAAAAATCTAAGAAATTTTGCCCAGATTTTTCATTTCCAAGTGCAGTATCCAAAGGACTTCCAGCCTCAGGACATCAAAAGTTTGCTGAGGATTGTTCGGAGTTTTACTATTAATACCTTAATTTGATTCTCTCATTTCATCCCTGAGTTTACAAATTTTCGGACACAATTATAACATCGACCTCTTCCTCTGCAGTGTGACCCCAGTTAGAACAAAGAAAATTAACAAATCCGAAGCTATTTAAAAAAAAATGAACTCATTATAACTGAATTAAATTGACACCTAATTGGTGAAGCAGAATCCTTTGTTTTATTTCTGGAATGATTCAGATAGGGAACAAATAGATGGAAAATGAGTTACAGCACATATACTACAAAATCATTGTACATTTTTCCCAAATGTTCCACAAGCTATAAGTACTTTCTCAACACTTCGCATCACTACTTGTGACACTTTGCGAAAGGTCGGTTTACGTACCTACGCACGCATTTTCGTTAAACGTGCGCTAAGGTAACTCATTTCCACGAAAGATTAATGAGGCTATGCTACAACGACTAGCGCATTCGCGGGAAACGTGTTCATCTCAAAAAATCATTTGATTAGGAGATATCTAACTTCAACTGATTTTAAGATAAGAAATCAAAAAGACCAATATTACAATTCTATTTTCATGCTAAAAAAGGAAAAACACTCTTTATTAATATAAGACTTCTTACTAGCTTAATACATTTTGAAAATAAAATTTTTCGTAAATTATGAAATATATCTATTAAAATATTCGCCCGTGTGATATTATCATTTTTTATTATCTCAAACTTTTGCAATAACACCAATGTACTATTATATATATATACCTACTCTATATATATATAATATATTAATATATATATACCACGAAGCTATATATTATATATATCGTACTATATTACTTACGTAAATCATATTATGACTATTTATATTATATCTACATATATATTTTAATGATATTTATATATAAATATATGTATATATATTATATGATATATTTATATATATATATATATCCAAAATTATATATTATATACTGTGAAGAATATTCAGTTTTATATCATAAACCTAAATATTACTTATATAACGATATATATATATATAATATATAGTATTCATATGAGTTTGGCTCACCCCTCCCCCCTCAACTTCTGCCTATAATCGGCGCGCCTCTCAAATATAGTTATATTATATATATCTAATATATATAATTATTATATATATATATAATATATATATATCTAATATAGTTATATATATTATATATATTATCCACACCGCACATATATTATATTACTACCATCAATATATACACTATCTCGGAGCAATTAATTCTTGAGAATATGGACATTCAAATTTTTTCTTTAATACTTTCTACAAGACAATACACTTCTTTAGCAGACAACAATTTTGAACACTCTCCAGATGAAAAAATTATCTGTTTTCAACATATATGGTTCCGTATTGTTGTTCATCCTAAACGTCGAATGTATCTTAAATATATATAATATATGTAATTATATATATATACTATTTAATATTATATCTACTATATAATACTTTGATATTATACATATTACCTTATTATATCATATATATATATATAATTACTATATATAATATATATCTTTTACTTAATAAGTATATATGACTATTCATACCTACATTATTACTTACTATATATATATTATATAGGTCCAAAACTCAGTACCGTACACCCTCACCTCTATACTACATATTATTACGTAGTATATATATGTATAACATGACCGCCCACACTATTTATGATGTAATAAACAAAACTAATCTTCATAGGTTATCACTGATCTACGTGCTTTATCATATAAGTAATTTCTGTATGAAATTCGTCTAAGTCGACTCAAGCTTCATAATAATTAGGTACACTCAATATATATATTCCTCAGGTACCTCACAGTTATTACTCACTCCGTCCTCACTTATTTTACTGAACTATCCCATAACCTATATAAGATATATCCTCTTTTACACAAATACCACTTACTAACCTTAGCTTATTAGTCCTCAGAATTTATTAAACGAACTTTAATCATAACATCTGTCGAAAATTATATTAGAAAAACTCGAATCTATTCCCTAGCCTCCTCATATGTGCTTTATAGCGTGGGTACCGGCTCATGGGTTCTTACCTACTATAGTAGATTTAAATTTACCCTATGATATCAATAACTAAATAATATAATATAATAAACACATACATACCATTATTAATATTATATATATAATTTAATAATATATATATATATATATATATATATTAATATATATATATTTATAGTATTTAATATATTATATATATAATTAATATATATATATTATATTATATATATATAAATTATTATAATAAATTATTATAGATATATTATTATAATATAATATATATAATTATATATAATATAACTATAATTATTTATATATATTATATAATATATTAATATATATATATTATTTAATTAATATAGTAATATAATATTATATATATAATATTATTAAATATATATATATAATAGTTGAGTTTATGTGTAAAGGAAACTATCTTATCTTTTCATAGTAGAACCCTAAAAGGCTTATTCTTATTTCGGTACAGAAATATCGTGAGAAAAAGGGTAATCCCTTTCAGTTCACGGTTAATTACCTTTTATAATTCATCTCGGATTTAATATGAGCCCTTTTAACCGCAAACCTCATTAGACTAATTCACCTTGAAACTCTCAAAGCATGATGGAATGAAAATTTTATATCATAATTATTATTTCATATTTTTTATACATTTTGAACTAAAAATTGATATTTAAACATGATTTTCTAAATTAATAAGGTCTGAAAGCGTCTTGGCACGGTCAGTGATTAAGATCAATATATTCTTATCACTGGCGTATTCCCCCCCCCACGCGTTGGTGATTTATTTTGGGGAAAGGGGGGGGCCAGCGGGAATTGTCTTGGGTGGGTGGGGATAAAAAGGACGGAGAATTCGAGGTTCATCCCGTAACCAATTTATTATATTATATAATATATATATATATATCACAAGGATGGAGGTAGGTAATATGCGGTAACTGAAGTAGTGAGAGAGCCCCCTATCTCCTCAAAATGACTACATATATAAGTATATTAATAGCGTGATAACGTAAGAACGAGAACGAGGAAGAGATATACGCCAAACCGACGAGGGGAGAGGATGGGGCGAAGCAGAAGCAGGAGGCAGGAGGGCGAGGCGGAGGGAAAGCGGGCCAAAGATCGCGGTGCGCGAAGGGCGGCGCGAACGACCTTTTTGGCGGGGAGAAAACGGAGAGCGGAAGAGAGATGAGAGGCGCGGAACGGAAAACAAGATAGTGTGAAAGTGTGGAACAGCAGAAGAGGAAGGAGAAGAATACGGATGCGGGAGCAGGGAGAGGAAGAGGTAGATGATGTAGTAGTCATGCGCAACAAACAAGGGGGGTAGGGTAAACAAGCTAAGAGGTAGGGTAAAAGCATGGTGGGGATAGAGAGAAAAAAAGGGGTGTGTACGTGTGGAGGAGAGAGAGAAGGTGAGAGAGAAGGAGAGAGAAGAGAGAAAGAAGAGAGAAGAGGAGAGAGGAGAGTCAAGAGAGAGACGAATGTGTGAGAGATAGGTGAAATTGTGTGGAAGTAAAGTGAAATGGTAGTAGAATGGTGTATGTGGGTAGAGAAGTGGAGAGGGGAGAAGAGATGAACGAGATCTGCAGTGGTAAAATGCTTGATGACTGGCGTCATCAACTTACACATACGGGAATGTTGCGGCCAGCCACGGTGCGCACGCACATAGAGTTTACAATATACAGAATAATAACCTGGGTCAGGCCAAATAGTCTTTCCAGTTGGACTTCTATTCTTCTCCAAGAGCTTATTTTGGAGGTGGGGGAAAAAAGAAAGGGGATTTTGCGCAAATTTCATAGAGGTTAACATTTATAATTATTTTATACACTAATCAATATATATATATACTCATATACGTACATAAAAATTACGTTAACATCAAAAATACAATCATGATGTACGCGAGGCTCTTGTCGCTCGCTGGATTTCTGTGTTTCTCCCTTTCCCCATGTGAGACTGCATTCTTCTTCCAGTGAATCTTCCCGCGGCCTGTCTATACATTGCATACTGTTTGCTAGGAGGGTGCTGAAACCACCTCAGTGCGATGATTGCAAGTCGTCTATCTCGTATCTGAAGGTGCTCCCTTCCTCCCAAACTACTCATCTCAGTGGATATAGCCAAAACTTCTTTGAAACTATTGCCAACCCATTTTGATGTCTCCTTAAAATTTTCGCCTCACAAATGTGGTTTTATTACAAAATTAAAATATCTTTCTCTTTTAGTGTCCCTGAAATATCTCTTCTATTGTTTTCGAATGCTTATTCAACTCCTCTTGATATTTTCATTTTCGAAACTTGTTTATTTTCTTTACCCCACCTAATACGGTTGATTCGTTTCTGTTCGATTAAATCTTGATTCTTATTGTTCTATTCATCTTTCCCCTCTCTCCCTGACTCCTCGGTCGGAATTCCGATTTTATACACTTGTTCCTGTTGATATATATAAACTATTCACAAAAATGTTACGTAGAAAATCAATATTATATATATTGGAAGCCATTTGGAAATAATACTACACTGTAGATACTTTATATATATATTATACTCCTTATAATCACCCAATTTAATATAGATATTATATATTAGTTACTATTAAATTATTACTAATTTATATTAACCTATAATATATATATAATTATTACACTATACATTATATTCACTGTATTATGTGCTTTAATATTATAATTAAGCGTGTATCTAATCACTTTCAGTTTGTTTGTCCTAAAATATTCTTAACAGTATTTGCTGTGGCTTAGATATATTTTTTCAATTAACTAACTAACTTCCACTTTCTCCTACATCCATCCAATTTTAATAATAATCTATATTATATATTATAGTTCTCTATATATCCCATTATTTGATTATAAGTCCATTATATATAATACCGTGACATACTTACATTACAAATTGAATAGTGTGCACTTTTTACATCCTTTAATTTCCCCACTCACTCATCTTCTAAACAGGTTGCCTTATCACTCATAACTTTTTTTACTATCATATATATTATTCTTAAATATACACTAATTAACTCTTTTTCAACATACTTACTCTTATTCATCTCTATTCATATATCCAATTTTAAGCACACTCAGTAAACACTCTAGTTTAACCTTACTCTAACATCAAGTTTATCCATTAATATTATATATATATCTAATATATATATATTAATTAACCTATTATTCATAATTTGACTGATATAATAATTATCATCATTCATACCTCCTTCATCTTTTGATTAAACTCACTCCCTCATTACTTAATTATGTTTTTGATTAATTATATATTAATCCTTATCCGATTTGGCCCAACCTTTCTAAATATATTAATCTTTATATCAATCTCCTTTGTTTCATTGGTTTTCATTTAACAAATTTTTAGCGCTCTCAATTATCACTCTACTTTATCTCTATAACAACTAGTACTGATTCGCTACTATGTTTCTATCATCAAATTTTAGAGCATTTAGATTTATTATAAAATACTTAATTATATATAAGAGAGATGGTACCTTAAAAGGATTAAATAGTTTTAACTTATTCTCTATTCATGTTAAATAATTTTGCAATTAACTATAATATAATTTATTTGTTTTTAAAAAAAATTTTATTGTGTAAATACTCTAGTATGCTAGTATCGATATAACTCAGCTTGAGTAACGTGCACTTATTTAATTATATAAATATTATTATTAATTATTACATATATATATATATAAGATATATATATTATAATTATTAATATAATATATAATATTATATATTAATATTATTATAATTAATTCAATAATTATTATTATATTATATGATATATATTAATAATATATTATATAATAATTAATATATATATATATATATATATAATATTATGATATTAATTATATATATATATTATATATACTAATAATATTATAATCAGTATAATTAATATTAATTAATTATAATGTATATTAATATATTTTATTAATATATTAAATATTATATATTAATATTAAATTATAATTTATTATACAATGTTATATTATAATATATATATATTTAATTAATATATTAATATTATAATATTAAATATATATATTATTATATATAATATATTTATATATATATTATAATATATTTAATATTAATAAATATATTATATATTATATATATATATATATATTATATTTATATATATATATTATAATATTAATTAAAGTATATATAATAATATATAATATATATATATATATATAAATATAATATATTAATATATAATATATAATATATAATACCTTATATATAATAATAGTATATATATATATAATTATATATATATACCCTATTAATATATAGTATATATTAAATTATTAATATTATATATTATTATATTTATTAATATTATATAATTTATTAATTAATATTATATATATTATAATAAATATATATTTACTTTAATATATAGTAATTTAATATTATTAATAATATGTATATAATTTAATATATATATTAAAATATTTATATGTTATATTATTCTATATATATATATAATATATATATTATTATAAATATTAAATAAAATATATAATTAAGGACATATATATTAATATATTAATTATTTAAGTATATTAATAAATATAATATATAAGATATATAATTAATATATATAATATATATATACAAGTAATATTATTATATAATTAATATTAATTATATAATATATTAAGTATATAGTATATATATATATTATATAATAATATTATATATATATATATCTATAACTACTATATTATTATTATATATATATAATATAATATTAGTGTTAAAACATATAATATATATTAATATATAACCATATAATAATATATATATAATATATATATAATTTATATTATATATAATTCATACTATATATATATATTATATATATATATATATCATATAATTATATAATTATATATATATAACTAATATATACTTATATATATATATATATTATATATATTAATATTATATATTAATATATATATATATAATAATATATACTATATATATAATAGTAATTATACTCATATAATTGATATATAATTTATAATATATCTACATTATATATATATTATAAATATATTAATATTAATATAATATTAATATTATATATATAATATATATATATATATATTAAATATATATTAATTATATATAATTAATATTATATATTAATATATTTATATTTATATATTATAATAATTAAATAATATTAATTAATATACAATATTAATATATTATATATATATAATATTAATACTAATATATACTAAATATATATATATTATATTATATAATATTATCTTAAATATATTATATATATATTATTATATATATTTTTAATATATATTTTAATATATTATATATTATGTATTATAAATATATTAAATATATATAATATATAGTAATGTATATAATATAATTTATTATTAGTTACTATATATATTTATAATATATTAATATTAATTATTAAGTAGTGAACTTAAAAGTATGGGTAATTCTTGAGGAACATTACTGGTTAACCATTATTTGGACCACCTTGTGACTCACTATTGACAGCCGCTTTATGACTTCTGTTTTGAAGCCTCCAAATTTTTACTGAACTTACATTTTTTGGCCTATTGACCTTATTTAGTGCTTGTATCCTATTTTTTGAATCTCTCATATTTTTTAGGTCAAACTCCCATTTTAAGATTTTCTGGCAACTCAACTAGATTCTTATCTAGCATATACCTTCCTAAATATTGTTAGCAGTACCCTCTCGTATAAAGAAGGGTTGTGATCGCCAGATCGTGATAGGCGGAGCCTCCGTTTCAGTACGTATTACCCCCATATTTTATCCTACCTCTATTTTATTATCCATGGGTCTAATTTACTTGCCCACTCGGTAGTTATTTTGTAACTTCTATAAGTAGGTATAGTCCCTTAATTTGTGTATCATTAAACCTTGTTTGTTCGATTTCTCGCAATCACCTCCGCAGGTTGCGGTACCCGCCTCAGTCACTCACCTCACGCCTCGCGCCTACGCCGCCTCATTTAAGCCCGTCGCGTTTACCTCAGCTTCCGTGCCTGAACCTCGTACTGGTCAATATCTCCGTCAACGTACTTGTTCTACAATCCCTCTTGTTAGCCCTATACGTTTACCCCACCCATACCCGTCCCGCGCCTCATTCAATGCCACACCACACACACACACACCACACTACACATTACACTACACCTCAAGCTCCTTACCGTCTTGTATATTATTAGTATCGAGTTCCCCATCGTGTCATATAATCAAATAGACTCGTACCTCTCACTACCAGCAAAACCCCCGACCTTTTAATCACACCACGTATCCAATGTGCTTCTCGACTTTAGTAGAATTCATTATAAATTTAATTTCAGAGGATAGGAATACTCGTGCGAAACTCACTCTAATAAATAATAGATTCTCAAAGTAATAAATATTTATATTACTATCATTAAATAAATAATATAATCATATAATAATATAAATTATAATAATAATATTTTTAATAATAAATAATAATAATTAATGAATATATAATATTTAATATAAATAATAATAAAATAATTAATAATTAAATAAATATATTATATTATTATTAATAATGAATAATAATAATTAATAATAATAATATAATAATAATAATAATAATAATAATATTAATAATAATAACTATATACTATTATAGTATTATATATATATATATATGATATATATTATATAGCCTATAATAGATCTTTGAAGAATTGATAGTAAAATTATATTTTTATAGTATATATTAATATATATAAAATATAAATATATATATTAATAGTATATATATAATATATTAGGAAGAGAGGAAGAGAGGAAGTGGGGGATGTTAATATATATAATACATAATATATAATATATATAAGGAAACGAAAGAAAGAGAGAGAGAGAGAGAGAGATGAGAGAGAGAGAGAGATAGAGAGAATGAGAGAGATATGAAGGAAAGACAAGATAATGACAGAGAGATAAAAGAGAGGAGAGAGAGAGAAGAGAGAAAGAGAGAGGAGAGAGAGAGAGAGTACCACGTGGGCGATCCAACTATCACATAGTTAAAGCATTTACACTTTAGACCTATTTGAGATACCAAAAATTTTATTATGAATCATTTTTATTGGAATTTTTATTATTTTAATTATTTAATTATTTGCTTATATTGTTTATTATTTTTATTTCATGTCTGTAAAAAGAATATAGATCATCGTTTTCGTCCTGAGAATCAGCAAAGTGAAACGATTAACTACCTGAATTTTCTTATCCGGTGAAAATCACGTGTATAGTCCCACAGACATATCAGAATGTATATGTACTCATTTAATATCTATGAAAATTTTATTATACATTGCAGTTTTATTTGAAATATTTAAATGTTTTCATTTTTTTTGAAATTAGTGTAATTCTAGTGTTTTATTATTTGTTAATTTATTTGCGTGATTTAATGTGAATCGAGAGATCAATGTATATTTTTTTGAGGGGCTATAGGTTCTCGAGGAACTAACACGTGGCTCTTCTTACGACAAAACTTGCTTCAGCGGCCCATCTACAAATATTATATATTATATATGTAATACTGATATTATATCATTGTTTGTATCAGCTATCATATTGGAGGGATTATATAATTTTTGGGAAGTAAGTATATATATAATTAAAAAGTAAGTTTCTATATTCATTTTTATATATTATAAAATTTAATTATTAATTTTATATTTATCTATTAATAAGTAAATTTTTAAAATAAATAAACTTATTATTTTATTATATAATTAGTGAGAGTGGCCTATAGTATATAATATATGAGGTATGATATTTATCTCAGTATGTATATATAGTATATATATATATATATAGATTCCAGGGGGACAATTTTGAGAAATCAAATTTTTCGTCAATCTTTTGTTATTCCAGGCGTACAATTTGACATTGTGATCTTTGTTCGACCTTGTAAGCTTTTTTGATGAGCTTTATGGTCTCCCAATCACCGTAGAAGTATCTAGTGATGTTCTATTGTATTATCTCTGAATATTTTTATTCTATGGAATGGCCAGGTGAGTTCCTTATATATGGGTATTGCGCATGCATGATGCCAAGTGAGTGCCAGATGGAGTGCCAAATGAAATTGTAGACCAATCTGGTGCCGAGCATAGGTGGCCAAGCTGGGAAGTGCCACATAGTGCAACAACTGGGCGCGGAGAAGTGCCACTTTTTTGCAAGCTATTCTCTGGAAGCTCCCCTGAGCGTAGATTATAGTTCCTTTAAAGGTGGATGTAACTACCCCTAGGGTAATAAGGTATGAGGAATCGATTGTGTTATTATTACAATCTGCTAGAATGCTTTAGATGCTTCTTACTATGAGTTAGTATTTTTTATGAAACACTTATTAAGCACTGTAACGACAATCGACATAGACACTAATACACTAAGCTCACTATACACTTACACTCGAGCGCGCACAGGGGACACTTTACACTTATCACTCACACACTCGAAGGACGCTCAATTATTTGTCTGACCTATACTATTGATTGACTCATCTTTGATGAAAGTGCATCTTTGATTACACCTATATTGAATGATTCACGTTTGTTAGTGACTCAAATTCTTTAATATTGTCTACCTAATAGATCATTAAGCGCACCCACCAGGCCGCAGACCAAGCCCCCTCCCCGCATAAGCGATGGAGGCCCCGCACCAGTAGGGCGACCGCTAATACAGAATAAATATATATACTATAACGTCATTCATTTTTATTTCATACTTAACATTTCAAAGAATTTCTTTTCAAATATTACTATGAGTTCATCATTAAACTTTTTTCATAACTTAAACATTTTTTATTAAAAAACATTTTCGCGAACCTAAAAACTGTAACTTATTACAGACCTATTATTGCTATAATTCATTAATTGTTTAACATTATTTTACTTTAATACTTTTACTTAATACTTTTATTTAATAAATTTTTAAAAATTGTAGGTGAAGAAGAAAAAAACCAGAGTACGAAATTTTAACAATAAATAAAACATTTTATGATCCTTACTACAACTGTACGAAAATTTATTAAAAACATTAACTAGAGAGCATATTTCTATAATTAGCAATAATATTAAGTAAATCAATAAATGTGTTACTAACACTAGTGGGGGAAATTTAAGAGTAATGCTCTTTTTGTTTTAGTGCTTTACTGCTTTAACTTCATGTTAGCTGCTCTTAACTCATGCTCTCATGATCGTGCTTTTAAGACGTGTAGTGATGCTTTCTGCTAAGTATTTTGAACTCACAATGATTTATTAGCGAATGATACATACCTGATAAATTCAGTAAAAATCAGTAAATCAATAGATGCGGTGTTACCTTAACACTTTAGGGGAGTGTAGTATGCTTTTTGCTTTTACATGATTTACTTGCTTGGTATCAGGTTTTACTGCTTGTAACTCATGTGTTTAGCAATTTAACTTCGATATTATGTTTTACTGCTTTAACTCATAGTATGTTTTTAAGCGTTACTACCATCTAAAGCGACGGAAAGTCAGAAATATAATTCAATAGAGGTGTTACTAACTCACCATAGGGGAGGCATTAGTATGGCTTTTGTGTGTTTACGCTTTTACTGCCGTTTACTGCTTTAACTCATGTTGTTACTGCTGGGTGGAGTTTTGTAAACTCCAGTGTTTTACTGGACTTGTAACAATCACTGTGCTTTTATCTGCGACTTGAAATAACACTCTTGCTTTGCTGCTATTAACTGCTCTGTTTACTGCTTAACTCTCTGCTTTACTGCTTTAACTCACATGTTTTACGCCTTTAATAAAATTATTATAAACATTATGTTTTTATTTTGTTTTAATGCTTTGTTATTATTTTGATTATTATTTTTATTTGATTTTTATTTATGTTTTATTCTTTATATTTTTAAGTTTCATCTTATATTTTTTGATTAATTGTGAGAGTTCATTAGAAAGTATACTAGTGTTATTAGGTACAGCTGCTATTTTGTTAATTATTATTTAGAACTACACATACACACGCACACACACGGAGCACACACACAACACGCAACACGTAATTACACTATGGTTATACACACACTTCACAATGGATGACAATTATTACACACATCACTATGACACTTACATTTACCATAGACACTTACATTTACAATTATACACATGCTATCAACACACACACACACACACACACCGCACACTTACACTTATACACACCTTCCACTATGATACTTTTACACACATTCACTATGACACTTTCATTTATCCATAGACACTTACATTTAAACTTACAACTCACACACAAGATTTACTTACACTCATCGGCAGACAGATTTACTTTTACTCACACACAGATTATCTGTCCGGACGGACTTTTACCTTGCCACTCGCACTCAACAGATTTACACGACACACACACAACACACACACGTCATATATATATCAGCTGAGTAAAGGTATTAATTTTATTAAAACATTTTATGTTTTATTTAAACATGTACATTTATATTTACTCATTCAAATATAATACTAACTTATTTCAAAGTTTCCTAAAAAACTTCTATAATAATCGATATTATTATCTTTTTGAACAAAGAGTTATGTATTAACGTGTTAATACTTTTTGTTTTATAAATTTTATAACATATCAAGTTTTAAAATAACTTTACTAAAAATTTTATGAAATTTTGTTTACTTAAAAAGTGATATTTTACGACCTTAAAGACAATAAAACAGGTATAAATCAGTTAAAGGTCAGCCCCTAGCACCCCTCTACACCAAACTATGCCAACGTTCAGTTGTTCTTATATTGAGCTATACGTGGGACTTTACATGCATCTTTAGCCATTTAATAAGTATAAAATACAAAATAAGTTATTCTCTGCTAACATAACATGTAAAAGGTGGAAATTTTATGAAAAATCATTCTAAGTTTTTATTGAAAAATAATAACAATTATTCACTTACATTTTATATTATTCACTCGATGTTAACTAAAAAATATTTCAAAGTTTTTTTAAATAATTCGGGTTTTCTTTATTATTATTATTATTATTATCTATGTACATTGACAATCCATCACGAGAAATCACAACAACCCGCACTCCTTACAGATACGAAACTGACCTCTCTCTGTAAAATTGTGTTGAAATAACTACTTTAGGCCTAAATTTAGGATAACTCCTTTTGTGACCCGGCGGCCGATTAAGTCTAGATTCCAGTCAAATATAGTTTTCAAACTGACCTTTATTCTGTAAAGTGGTGTTTGCGATTGGATAACTAACGTATAATAAAGAGACCTGAGAGGGTTTAGGCCTAAATTATAAGGCACTAATAATAGGATAAGCTTGTTGTTTAGAGGTGGGTTAATTAATCCTAATACAGGTCAAAAGGTAATTCCATCATAGACAAGAATGCATTGTTGATTATTAATCTTTAATATATAATATAATATATTTTCAACTGAAAACATGCCTGGATCCATTGGGTAAGATCCTTAAGCGATTGGGGAAAGGAAGGGATTAGAGTAGAGACATTGGTTTTTCCGTTACTTGTTGATTTGGATGCGGAGTAGTTTTCGCACCTGAGTTCATAGTGGCTAAATACACACCAGGGCTATAACAAGGTCGAGGCCCATCCCGTCAGAGAGCGGGCTCAGCCAAACCCTCGCACCCGCTGGACTGCGTCCCGCCGCGTCCCCCGCCGCAGCATGCGTGCGGGCCCACAGGCAGACAAGATCTAAATTCACAGAACGTTCCGGCACGCGGCGTGCGCCGCGCGGCGCCCAAGTATTTTCCCGCGTTTCTGTAATTAAATAATATTATTTAGAACAAGTAGTAGATGCGTACATTTATGTGATAATATATAATATATATTATATAAATATATATATATATATATTATATATATATATATATAATATATACTATATATTATATATATATATATACTATAGTATATATATTATATCATATATATATATGCGTTGTCTGAGTGGAAGAGCAACGTGTGTGTGAGTGGTAGAGTGACTATGGAGAGCGTTAAGTGTGGTATGTGTATGACTGCGTATGTGTGAATAAGAGGCAATATAGGTGTATGTAGTGATAAGTGAGGTGAAAGTGTAAGTTTCTATGGTAAGTTTAACTGCTTATAAGATGAATCATCAAAATAGGTGGTATCATATATGAGATGACTACCATCAAAAGATGAGTCATCAAAGGATGAACATCAAAGCTGAGTACAAAGCTTAAGTATTAAAGTTGAGGATCAAAGCTGTGGCCATTTCAAAGCTGAGGCATCGAAAGGTCATTGAAATGCAATCAAAATAATAGATTCGCAACAAAGATGACGTCCATCAAAACTAAGTCATCAAAGTATGAGCATCAAAAGCTGAGCACATCAAAAGGTTGGGGAAATCCAAATAATTTCGTAATGAAAAGGGGCGGGAGGGGTGAAGTCGGGGGGTCGTATGTGTTGAAGTGGGATAGTGCTCGTGATGAGTGATGGTCGTTCTGGAAGAATGTGTGTAGTGGCAGCTAGTAGATAGTGTGTTGTGATATGTATAGATAGTGTTCTAGAATGAAGTAAAAGAGAGTGAACAATAGGCAATGAGTAAAAAACACTAAGGTAATCAAATAGATAAAAAAAAGAGAGTATAAAGATTTTAATAAATTATACGTGTGATATGTGTAAAGTGAGTGGGGCGTGTGTGGGGGTTTGGGGGCATGTGTGTGTAGTGTGTATGTGTGCGTGCGAGTTGATATATGTGATGTAGTAGGAAATAATGAAATAACAATGGCTTATATGAAGTAAATAAACACGCAGAAGGTATAATGATAAAAAATAAAAATAAAAGGTTTAGATAAATTATGAACGTTTAATAGTGTGTAAGTGTGTAGAAAGCGAATGTAGTTGGTGAGGAAGAGACACTGGGGGTATTTTCTAGATGGTGTTGTGCGGCGTAGTGTGTTAAGATAGTGTGTGTGTGTATGCTTGATTATTGACTATGTGTTCGTAAATAATAATAACAATTAGCCTGAAGTAAATAACACTAACGGCGGTCGAGTACGCGGAAATATTGCGCTGCGGGCGCACGCGGCGGGCGGGAAGCGCGAGAATATGCGAGCCTGCGGCGCCACGTCGGACGGCGCGGGGGTATTGCGGCGGGACGCACCGAGCGGAGTGCCAGGGGGGTTGGGCTTCCTCTTGCAGGGTAGGGGCCTCATGCTGAGCCCTGGTGGTTGCTTATGAAACTAGAGGGAAAACTACTCCGACAATCACAGTAGTAAGGAGAGACATTTCATGTCTTACTGCTTAAGGGATCATATGACATTCAGCGGAATGTTTTCTATGGCGTATAAGTGACAGAGGAACTAGGTGATGAGTATTATAATCAAATAATTTAGAATGAGATGAGGCCTTTGAGGATAGTAATAAAACAGAAATAATCGTTGGAGTACAAAGGATATACTGCGATAAGGAAGATGGTTCACCTTTTGAACACTGCAGTGGAGGATGTATCTACGGGATTACCAATTAGCCCAAGTCTGACAAAACAGGCTTATCCTAATTAGCCTAAAGATTGAGGTCTGCCTAACGTGAGTTATTTCACCACATGTGTTACAGTGAAAAAGCGTTCAGTTTGAAATATATTTTTGACCTTGACCATTAGCTCTACAACACGCCGGTGGGATACAGAAGAAGAATTAATCCCTAAATTGAGCTCTAAAGTAGTTATTTCAACAATTTAAACAGAGAGAGGTCAGTAATTTCGGTATCTGTTAAGGATGGTGCGGGCAGTGTTGGTTGTGTCTTTCTTATCGTGATGGATTTTCCAGACTGCATACTATAGCATAAAATGAAGTGTAAAGTAACATAAGTCACAA
>JABUQX010104356.1:12500-25665 GCA_015478945.1 Trachelipus rathkii | reverse complement strand
CGGTATTGCTTCGTTCCGGTTGGGTGGGTGTTTAACCGTTTCGCATTTATCATTGAAACGCTTTCGCACTGGTCGTGCGCCAATGAGTGCCACATAGTGCCAAGTGAGTGCCACATAGTGCCAACTGAGTGCCACTTTTTTCAAGCCTTTTCTAGCCTCCCCTGAGCCTAGAATAGCCCTAATATGGGTGTCTACCCCTAGGTAATAAGGTATGAGGAATCGATTGGTGTATATTACAATCTGCTAGAATGCTTCCTACTATGAGTTAGTATTTTTATAACACTTATAACACGATAGAATATATATACACTAGCCCTTATACACTTACACTCACACGCACAGGTACACTTACACTCACACACTCGAAGCTCAATTTTGTTGCCTCATCTTTGATGACTCATCTTTGATGACTCATCTTTGATGAAGTCATCTTTGATACCACCTATATTGATGATTCATCTTTGATGACTCATCTTTTGTCTACCTCTAGATCATAAGCTGCCCACCAGGCCGCAGCAAGCCCCCTCCCCGCAAAGGATGGAGGCCCCGCACCCGCAGGTGCAACCCGCCGAGCGAATGAAAAATATATATACTATAAGTCATTCATTTTTATTTCATACTTAAACATTTCAAAGAATTTCTTTTCAAATATACTATGAGTCATTCATTTTTATTTCATACTTAAACATTTTTTATTAAAAACATTTTCGCGAATCTAAAACTGTAACTCATTACAGACCTATTATTTAACACATATATTTATTAACATTATTTTTACTTAATACTTTTTACTTAATACTTTTTAATTTATAAATTTTTAAAAATTGTATGTAAGAAGAAAAAAACCAGAGTGTCTGATAAATAAACATTTTATTTTACTACAACTGTACGAAATTTTATTAAAAACATTAACATTACATACCTTAAAGCAGTAAATCAGTAAATCAATAGAGGTGTTACCTAACACCTAGGGATTAGTATGCTTTTGTTTTACTGCTTTACTGCTTTAACTCATGTTTTACTGCTTTAACTCATGTTTTACTGCTTTAACTCACTGCTTTACTGCTTTAACTCACATATTTATTAACATTACATACCTTAAAGCAGTAAATCAGTAAATCAATAGAGGTGTTACCTAACACCTAGGGGGGATTAGTATGCTTTTGTTTTACTGCTTTACTGCTTTAACTCATGTTTTACTGCTTTAACTCATGTTTTACTGCTTTAACTCATATGTTTTACTGCTTTAACTCATATATTTATTAACGTTACATACCTTAAAGCAGTAAATCAGTAAATCAATAGAGGTGTTACCTAACACCAAGGGGGATTAGTATGCTTTTGTTTTACTGCTTTACTGCTTTAACTCATGTTTTACTGCTTTAACTCACTGCTTTACTGCTTTAACTCTCTGCTTTGCTGCTTTAACTTTCTGCTTTACTGCTTTAACTCTCTGCTTTACTGCTTTAACTCACATGTTTTACTGCTTTAACTCATATATTTATTAACATTATGTTTTTTATTTTGTTTTAATACTTTTTATTTATTTTATTATTATTTTTATTTATTTTTATTATTATTTTTATTATTTTTATTATTTTATTTTTATTTTTATTATTATACTTAGTGTTATTTACTTCAGGCCTATTGTTATTATTATTTAGAACACACATACACACACACACACACACACACACACACACACACTTACACTTATACACACATTCACTATGACACTTATACACACATTCACTATGACACTTACATTTACCCATAGACACTTACATTTACACTTATACACACTGACACTTACATTTACCCATAGACACTTACATTTACACTTATACACATGCGGTCACACACACACACACACACACTTACACTTATACACACATTCACTATGATACTTATACACACATTCACTATGACACTTACATTTACACTTACACTCACACACAGATTTACTTACACACACACACACAGATTTACTTACACTCGCACACAGATTTACACACACACACACACACACACCCACACCCACACCCACGCACACTCACTTACACATATAACGTATAATTTATTAAAACATTTTATGTTTTAATTAAACACGTACATTTATATTACTCATTCAAATATAACTAAAATTATTTCAAAGTTTCCTAAAACTTCTATAATAAATCAATCATTATCTTTGAACAAAGAATTTATTATTAACTGTTAATACTTTTTGTTTATAAATTTTATAACTATCAAGTTTTAAAATAACTTTTACTAAAATTTTATGAAATTTTATTAAAAACATATATTTTACGTACCTTAAAGCAATAAATCAGTAAATCAGTAAGGACAGCCCTAGCACCCCTCTACATCAAGCTATGCCACGTTTTGTTCTATTGACTTACTGCTTTACATCATCTTTAGCCATGTAATAAGTATAAAAATAACAAAATAAGTTCTTCTCTGCTAACATAACATGTATTTTATTAAAATCATTCTAAGTTTTTATTTAAAAATAACAATTATTCACTTACATTTATATTATTCACTCGATGTTAACTAAAAATATTTCAAAGTTTTTTAAATAATTCGGATTTTCTTTATTATTATTATTATTATTATTATTATCTATGTACATTGACAATCCATCACGAGAAAACACAACAACCCGCACTCCTTACAGATACGAAACTGACCTCTCTCTGTAAAATGTGTTGAAATAACTACTTTAGGCCTAAATTTAGGATAATCCTTTTTGTATCCCGGGGCGATTTAAGCCTAATTCCAGGTCAAAATATATTTCAAACTGACCTTTTTCTGTAAAATGTGGTGCAATAACTACGTTAGGCCTAAATTTAGGCCTAAATTTAGGATAAGCCTTTTTGTAGACGGGCTAATTTAATCCTAATACCAGGTCAAAAGGTAATTCCAGTATAGACAAGAATCATTGTTATTATTATTTTATAAATATATTTCAAACTGAAACATGCTGGATCGGTAAGATCCTTTAAGCAGGTAAGAAGGAAATGTTTTCCTTACTTGTGATTGGTCGGAGTAGTTTTCCCCTAGTTCATAAGCTAACCACCAGGGCTCAGCATGAGCCCCACCCGCAAAGGCAGCCAACCCCGCCCGCCGCGTGCGCCCGCAGGCGCAATATTTCCGCGTTCCCGCCCGCCGCGTGCCCGCCCGCCGCGTGCGCCCGCAGGCGCAATATTCCCGCGCGAATGAAATATATATATATATATATATATATATATATATATATATATATATATATATATATATATATATATATATATATATATATATATATATATATATATATATATATATATATATATATATATATATATATATATATATATATATATATATATATATATATATATATTGTGTGTGTGTGGGTGTATATATATATATATTGTGTGTGTGTGAGTGTAAGTGTCTATGGGTGAACGTAAGTGTCTATGTGTACGTGCGTATGTGTGAATAAGAGATATAGTGTATGTGTGTATAAGTGTAAGTGTAAGTGTCTATGGTAAGTGTAACTGCTTATAAGATGAATCATCAATATAGGTGGTATCAAAGATGACGCCATCAAAGATGAGTCATCAAAGATGAACCACTAAAGCTGAGGTACCAAAGCTAAGTTATTAAAGTTGAGGTATCAAAGCTGAGGCATTAAAAGCTGAGGTATCAAAGTTGAGGCATCAAAAGCTGAGGCATCAAATTTGAGGCATCAAAACTGAGGCATCAAAGTTGAGGCATCAAAAGCTGAGGCATCAAAGTTGAGGCATCAAAATATCGAGTGGGTGGGTGCGTATGTGTAAGTGTGTATGTGTGTGTGTGTGTGCGTGTGTGTGCATGTGTGTTCTAAATAATAATAACAATAGGCATGAAGTAAATAACACTAAGTATAATAATAAAATAAAAATAAAATGTTTTAATAAATTATACGTTATATGTGTAAGTGAGTGTGCGTGTGTGTGTGTGTGTGTGTGTGTGTGTGTGTGTGTGTGTGTGTGTGTGTGTGTGTGTGTGTGTGTGTGTGTGGGTGTATGTGTGTTCTAAATAATAATAACAATAGGCATGAAGTATAATAATAAAATAAAAATAAAATGTTTTAATAAATTATACGTTATATGTGTAAGTGTGTGTGTGTGTGTGCGTGTGTACGTGTGTGTGTGTGTGTATGTGTATTCTAAATAATAATAACAATAGGCATGAAGTAAATAACACTAAGTATAATAATAAAATAAAAATAAAATGTTTTAATAATCGGCGGGCGGGAACGCGGAAATATTGCGCCTGCGGGCGCACGCGGCGGGCGGGAACGCGGCGGGACGCACCAGCGGGTGCGGGGTTGGCTGCCTTTGCGGGTGGGGCTCATGCTGAGCCCTGGTGGTAAGCTTATGATCTAGGGGTGAATTCATTAATATTAACTCTGTTCTTTAATGGAGGGTAGAGATGATCCACTTCTTATTAAAGGATCTTACCGATCCAGCATGTTTCAGTTTGAAATATATTTATAAAAATAATAATAACAATGATTCTTGTCTATACGGGAATTACCTTTTGACCTGGTATTAGGATTAAATTAGCCCGTCTACAAAAAGGCTTATCCTAAATTTAGGCCTAAATTTAGGCCTAACGTAGTTATTGCACCACATTTTACAGAAAAGGTCAGTATACGATATATTTTGACCTGGAATTAGAGCAAATCATCCAGGATACAAAGGATTATCCTAAATTTAGGCCTAAAGTAGTTATTTCAACACATTTTACAGAGAGGTCAGTTTCGTATCTGAAGTGCGGGTTGTTGTGTTTTCTCGTGATGGATTGTCAATGTACATAGATAATAATAATAATAATAATAATAAAGAAAATCGAATTATTTAAAAAACTTTGAAATATTTTTAGTTAACATCGAGTGAATAATATAAATGTAAGTGAATAATTGTTATTTTTAAATAAAAACTTAGAATGATTTTAATAAAATACATGTTATGTTAGCAGAAGAACTTATTTTGTTCGAGCTACACTGCTTTCTTAGCAAAACTTATTTTAAATAAATATGGTAATAAAACAAAACGTGGCATAGCTTGATGTAGAGGGGTGCTAGGGGCTAACCTTACTTATTTATGATTTATTGCTTTAAGGTACGTAAAATATATTTTTAAAAAAATTTGTTTAAAAATTAATAAAGTTATAAAATTGATAATTATAAAATTTATAAACAAAAAGTATTAACAGTTAATAATAAATTCTTTGTTCAAAAATAATGATTGATTTATTATAGAAGTTTTAAGAAACTTTGAAATAATTTTAGTTATATTTGAATGAGTAATATAAATGTACATGTTTAATTAAAACATAAAATCATTTGTCTAAATTATACACGTTATGTGTGTGTAAGTAATTATTAACGTGGTGTTATTATTGATAATATTGTGTGTGTGTGTGTATGTGTGTGTGTATGTGTGTGTTTGTGTGTAATCTGTGTGCGAGTGTAAGTAAATCTATGTGTGTAAAGTAAATCTGTGTGTGAGTGTAAATGTAAGTGTCTATGGATAAATATGTAAGTGTCTATGGATAAATGTAAGTGTCATAGTGAATGTGTGTATAAGTATCATAGTGAATGTGTGTATAAGTGTAAGTGTGTGTGTGTGTGTGTGTGTGTGTGTGTGTGTGTGTGTGTTGTGTGTGTGTATATAAGTGTAAATGTAAGTGTGTGTGTGTGTGTGGTAAGCGTTACATGTGTATAGGTAACAAAAATGTAAGTGTCTATGGGTAAATGTAAGTGTCATAGTGAATGTGTGTATAAGTGTCATAGTGAATGTGTGTATAAGTGTAAGTGTGTGCGTGTGTGTGTGCGTGTGTATGTGTGTTCTAAATAATAATAACAATAGGCCTGAAGTAAATAACACTAAGTATAATAATAAAAATAAAAATAAAATAATAAAAATAATAAAAATAATAATAAAAATAAATAAAAATAATAATAAAATAAATAAAAAGTATTAAAACAAAATAAAAAACATAATGTTAATAAATATATGAGTTAAAGCAGTAAAACATGTGAGTTAAAGCAGTAAAACATGAGTTAAAGCAGAAAGTTAAAGCAGCAAAGCAGAGAGTTAAAGCAGTAAAGCAGTGAGTTAAAGCAGTAAAACATGAGTTAAAGCAGTAAAACATGAGTTAAAGCAGTAAAGCAGTAAAACAAAAGCATACTAATCCCCTCTTGGTGTTAGGTAACACCTCTATTGATTTACTGATTTACTGCTTTAAGGTATGTAACGTTAATAAATATATGAGTTAAAGCAGTAAAACATATAAGTTAAAGCAGTAAAACATGAGTTAAAACAGTAAAACATGAGTTAAAGCAGTAAAGCAGTAAAACAAAAGCATACTAATCCCCTAGGTGTTAGGTAACACCTCTATTGATTTACTGATTTACTGCTTTAAGGTATGTAATGCTAATAAATATATGAGTTAAAGCAGTAAAACATATGAGTTAAAGCAGTAAAACATGAGTTAAAGCAGTAAAGCAGTAAAACAAAAGCATACTAATCCCCCTAGGTGTTAGGTAACACCTCTATTGATTTACTGATTTACTGCTTTAAGGTATGTAATGTTAATGTTTTTAATAAAATTTCGTACAGTTGTAGTAAAATAAAATGTTTATTTATCAGACACTCTGGTTTTTTTCTTCTTACATACAATTTTTAAAAATTTATAAATTAAAAAGTATTAAGTAAAAAGTATTAAGTAAAAATAATGTTAATAAATATATGTGTTAAATAATAGGTCTGTAATGAGTTACAGTTTTAGGTTCGCGAAAATGTTTTTAATAAAAAATGTTTAAGTATGAAATAAAAATGAATGACTCATAGTATATTTGAAAAGAAATTCTTTGAAATGTTTAAGTATGAAATAAAAATGAATGACTTATAGTATATATATTTTTCATTCGCTCGGCGGGTCGCACCTGCGGGTGCGGGGCCTCCATCCTTTGCGGGGAGGGGGCTTGCTGCGGCCTGGTGGGCGGCTTATGATCTAGAGGTAGACAAAAGATGAGTCATCAAAGATGAATCATCAATATAGGTGGTATCAAAGATGACTTCATCAAAAGATGAGTCATCAAAGATGAAAGGCAACAAAATTGAGCTTCGAGTGTGTGAGTGTAAGTGTAAGTGTACCTGTGCGTGTGAGTGTAAGTGTATATGGGCTAGTGTAAGTGTCTATGGCGAGTGTAAGTGCTTATAAGTGTTATAAAAATACTAACTCATAGTAGGAAGCATTCTAGCAGATTGTAATATACACCAATCGATTCCTCATACCTTATTACCTAGGGGTAGATACCCTTATTATTAGGCTCAGGGGAGGCTAGAAAAGGCTTGAAAAAAGTGGCACTCAGTTGGCACTATGTGGCACTCACTTGGCACTATGTGGCACTCACTTGGCACTCATTGGCACTCACTTGGCACTCATTGGCACTCACTTGGCACTCGTTGGCACTCACTTGGCACTCTGCAAGCGCTCTAAAAATACTAATACTCATAGAACACTAATAGAACATCCCTAGATACTTCTTACGGTGATTGGGAACCATCAAAGCCATCAAGTTAGCGTGGGTCAAAATTGACCCATGGTATCTGGCAATGTCAAGTCCGAAATATCATGGTCAAACAAGGTTAAGACATATATATATATATAAAGGAAGGACAAAAAATTACCGTGGGTCAAAATTGACCCATGGAAGACCAAAGGATTGGTCGTGTGTTTGTACGTGTGTATAAGTGTAAATGTAAGTGCAAGTATCTATGGGTGAGTGTAAGTGTCATAGTGAATGTATGTATAAGTGTGTGTGTGTGTGTGTGTGTGTGTGTGTGTGTGTGTGTGTGTTTGTGTGTGTGTGTGTGTGTGTGTGTGTGTGTGTGTGTGTGTGTGTGTGTGTGTGTGTGTGTGTGTGTGTGTGTGTGTGTGTGTGTGTGTGTGTGTGTGTGTGTTCAAGTTAGGATAGATCCATACATGCGTTCAAGTTAGGAACGAAATATGTGACGGGTGGGCCACGAGTGGCCAAAAAATTAGCGTGGGGCCAAAATTGACCCATGGTATCTGGCAATGTCAAGTCCGAAATATCATGGTCAAACAAGGTAAGACATCAAAAACAGGCTAAGCCCCCCTAAAGGGTAGCCAAAATTACCGTGGGCAAATAGACGCATGATATAAGTTGGATTAAGGCCGAAATATCATGGTCAAACAAGGTAAAGACATCAAAAATACGGCTAAGCCCATAAAGGAAGATCAAAAATTACCGTGGGCAAAAAATGACCCATGGAAGACCAAAGGCTGGTCGAAAAAATTAGGGTGGGTCAAAATTGACCCAAGGAAGACCAAAGGGTTGGTCGAAAATTAGGGTGGGCCAAAATTGACCCATGGAAGACCAAAGGGTAGCCAAAAATTACCGTGAATAAAATTGACCCATATGGAAGATAAGGGTAACAAAAAAAATTGCAAATGGGCCAAAATTGACCCCTGGAAGACCAAAGGGTAGCCAAAAGTACCGTGGGCCAAATTGACCCATGGAAGACCAAAGGGTAGCCAAAATTACCGTGGGCAAAAAATGACCCATGGAAGATCAAAGGGTTGGTCGAAATATCATGGTCAAACAAGGTTAAGACATCAAAAAAGGGCTAAGCCCCTAAAGGAAGATCAAAAATTACCGTGGGCAAAAATTGACCCATGGTCGAAAAATTAGGGGGGCGTAAAATAGGGGGCAATACGTACAACGGTTGCTTACGCAACCGTTTGGCGCAACCCTTCTTCGAAGGGTTGCAAAAATTAGGGTTGCCAAAAAATTAGGGTTGCCAAAAAATACCGTGGGCCAAAAATGACCCATGGAAGACCAAAGGGTTGGTCGAAAAAAGGTCAAGGCCCAAAAATAAAAAGGCAAAAAGGTCAAGGTCAAGATGCAAAAATTCGAGCTCAAAAAGGTCGCGGTCAGAAAAGGTCAAAAAGGTCAATCTTTCGTCTGAGCTTCGATATTCGATATATCGAACATTATAAATATATCAAGTATTATAAATATGGATATAATTATATATATATATATATATATATATATATATATATATATATATATATATATATATATATATATAACTAATATGTACTATATATATATAAATATTTATATATAATATATATATATATATATATATATATATATATATATGTATATATATATATATATATATATATCGGTCAAACTCATACTACCCATTGACCATTTTGAATTTTAGTCGTAACACTGAATTTGTTATAGAAGGATGTGCCAAAGACTAGTCCTTGTTAGCATTTTTACAATATTTAAAATTAATTTTGTCGGAAAAGAAGTGCTTTACATGCGATCACTATGTATGGTTATTAAAGTTAATGGAGGGGAGTTTCAATTTCGCTGTAAAAATTGAAGTTGTAAGATAGATAGATAGATAGATAGATAGATCTGTGTCTACCTAGTTCGGCCCTTTCATAATACATTAGATTAGGGCAAACTGTGGGCATTTCATAATCTATTAGGTCAGGGCGAACTTGGGGGTTCCATAATCCATTAGGTTAGGTACTACTATGGGCTTTCATAATGCATTAGGTTAGGGCGTACTTGGGGCTTACATAATCCATTAGGTTAGGGCGTACTTGGGGCTTACATAATCCATTAGGTTAGGGCTACTTGTGGGCTATTAAGTCTAGGTTTGGATAAAGTTTTGTTAGGTAGAGTTTTGGATAAAGTTTTTGTTAGACAAGACTTACAGATTTACTGTATATATATATATATATATATATATATATATATATATATGAAACTAAATATATATATATATATATATATATATATATATATATATATATATATATATATATATATATATATATATATATATATATATATATATATATATATGGTGAAACTAAAGAAGTTACCCGCATCATATCTCGAAAACTAAGATAGGTACAAGAAAACTGATAACACATATGGAATCAGCGTATGAAATTTGTATGGAAAATGAAAAAAAAATTTTTATTTTTTTTTTTTTTTTTTTTTATATCTCCAAAACTAAGATAGGTACAAGAAAACTAATAACATATTTAGAATCAGCGTATGAAATTTGTATGAAAAAATTGAAAAAAATTTTTTTTTTTTTTTTTTAAATGAATACCCCAGGGTAAACCGCAAAGATGCAAAGAGTCGGGGTCTCTCGGCCTCCCGGGGGACGACAGGGACTCGTCCCCACTCACCAATCCCGTCGGCTCGACCCCTAAAAAATTTATATGCTGATTCCAAATATGTTATTAGTATAAAAAATTTTTCCTTTACCCCACACATTTCACACGCTGATTCCAAATATGTTATTAGTTTTTTCTTATACCTATCGTAGTTTTGGAGATATAAAAAAAAATAAAAAAAAATAAATTTTTTTTTTTTTCCATACAAATTTCATACGCTGATTCATATATGTTATCAGTTTTCTTGTACCTATTTTGTTTTTGAGATATGATGCGGGTAACTTCTTTAGTTTGGCTATATATATATATATATATATATATATATATAAGTATATATAGCCCGACTACATATAAAAAAATATATATATATATATATATATATATATATATATATATATATATATATATATATATATATATATATATATATATATATATATATATATATATATATATATATATATATCAGCTTGGACAAAATTTTTTGAAAATATGTGGGTCGCTTGTCTTCAGCTTTATATATATATATATATATATATATATATATATATATATATATATATATATATATATATATATATATATATATATATATATATATATATATATATATATATATATAATAATATATATATATATATATATATATATATATATATATATATATATATATATATATATATATATATATATATATATATATATATATATATATATATATATATTTATATATTTATATATTTATATATATTCACTAAATATAACTATATATATATATATATATATATATATATATATATATATATTTCGGAGCATTATTATTGAATTTTTTTATTTTCTTTCGTAAGTAAAAAAAAAATATTTAATTAAAGTATAAATTTTCTATTGTTCAAATGAATCGTTGATAATCGTAAAAAAAAATATCGAAAGAAAATTATTTTTATCGATATATAAATAATCGGAAAATATCTGAAAAAAACATCGATAGTGTTATCCCTACAGAAACGCCGAAATTAGCCGACTTTTATTCAGAGGTTTATTGTATAATTTTTTATTGAATATACATTTAAAATGTACGATTATTATTGATTTTTATTTTTAGCGATTATAATCGCTAAAAAAAAAATCAAAAATATTTTTGAGGCCATTTTTGTAAATTGAAATTTATAGTTTCTTAATACAATAGTTACGTAAATGTTAGTCACTTCAGCTACATAGTTACCTCAATTTGTGCTTTCTTTGTACTAGTTACCTTTTTATTTTTTTTTTTAAACGCAAGGTAGCTTTACTAAATTCGAAATTTGTTGAATATACGTCAATTCTGAGTAAAAAAAGTCAGAATTTTATTCTACGAATAAGGTAGATTAGGTCAGTCATAATGACAAAGATTCAACACGATTCATTCAGATTTTTTTTTCAAAAGAATTGAATTTGGGAAAGGAGGAAAATCTATAAATTCAAAAAACTTAAAAAATTCATTTATCTAAACCAACTGATCTAATTTTAAAATCAGAGCTCTTGAACCGGAGCTGGGAGCTGGAGCCGGAGCTTGAGCTGGAGCCGTGAAAAAAAATTACCAGCTCCAAAACATTTCTCAAATGTTCTGTAATTGTTTTAACAAAGCGTTACAAAAATTATAGATTCAAATTCACATTTCGGTATACTTTAACTTCGATAATCAAATTTTTATTATTAAAATTAACTGTTCAAACTACAGACTCAAACAAACATAGATCCTAATTTAAATATTCACGTCATAAACCATTAAGCATATAAATTGTGAACCTCACTTACAATTAAGAAACCTCACAACAGACCTCGCAGGAACGACAATGTTTACTAATTCCAACTCGGGTGACAAGCTATTGGACGGAAGGGGTGAGAAATTAGGGGTAAGAGATGGAGGAGAATGGGAGATACTTGTGACATCGGAGTAGGAGTACGTTTCAGTTTGGTTTCTGAGTGTGGATCTTACCCATGAAGAATATATGCCGTCCCTCCAGGTAGACAAAATATTGCATTTAAGGTCACCACGATTTCAAGACAAGTAAACCAATTGCGGAACTTCTCCTTTAAAGGGTAGTTAACCGATATATATCGAACGAACAATGTAATCGATTTTTTTTCGATTATTTCAAGCCAATATTGCGAAAAGGTTGTCAACAGCTTTTCTTTTCTTTTTTAAACTAAAGGAATACCCAAGATTAAATAGCAAAGATTTGAAAGAGTCAGGGTCTCTCGGCCTCAGCGGGGGACGACGGGGGGACTTCGTCCCCCCCTCTGTCCCACCGTCGGCTCGAGCCCCTTAAAAATATATAAAAAAAAAAATTAAAAAAATTAACATATAAAAATTAACATGATAAAAAAAAGAAACCTGTGGCAACTATTCCGCTCGTTCTATTGGAGTTTTAGCTACACGTAACACTGCATTGCTGCACGAGTAGGATTATGCGATTTGCGATAGTTGTTGTGACTTTTTTATGTAACTTCCTTTTAAAGGGTAAGTGCCCCAATTGCAATGAGAATTCGTGGTGTTCTCCAATTAGACTACAGATTTATTATGTTTTTGCATAGGAGACGTTTTACCAACGAAAGCAGGGTGCCGCCATTCAGGATGAAGAAATACAGCTCATTTGCTCCTAATTAGCTCAGCCAAGTCACCCACTCGTCAAGAGAGCTCGTCCAGTTCTCCATACAGTTTTTGTTCTTAAATATACGGTCAAATGCAAGTAGAAAGTTTTTAAACTACACTATATATACAATAATATAATATATATTATATATATATATAGTATATATATATATATTATATATATATATATATATATATATATATATTATATATATAATATATATAATATATATATATATATATATTATA